>CAUYPK010142056.1:0-18117 GCA_963574355.1 Loris lydekkerianus | reverse complement strand
GCAAAACTGTGTTGAAATGATGAAAAAAATGAGCATACTACAACAAAATGAAATACAAGGAGCAGAAATGTGAAGGTCCTTTATTTGAAAATAAAACGGAAGGGGTACAAGTCAAATCTGTCAAGTGTAGAACATAAATGTCTTAACACAATAATCAAGTAAATGAGGCAAAAGCTATATTGATTGGTTTGATGTAAGCACGTCAGATTGTATTAAAAAATCAACACATTGTACCCCATATATGCATAAATGTATTCATGATCTCATGTATAAGACTTAATAAAAAAAAAAGAAATTATGGAAATGATAGAATGTATAGATTATAAGTGATTGTAAATAGACTCTATTATAATTGCAAAAAGAAGGAAAAAGAAAGAAAAGAAAAGGGAAGGAAAGAGAGATTATGAACACAGTAAGAGGGAGCCATAGAGAGTTGTACTCCCTCAGGAAGTAATAGGCACAGAGCTACACAGAAGTGCCAGCACACGACAGCAAGCAGGGACCCAAGTCCAGCCTTGCTCTGCTTGCCAAGCTATGGCCCTTGCCTGTTTGAGCCCCCAAATGGTGCATTTTTCCTAATAGTCCACCCAGTTCACATGCCAGTAAAAGCTAGCTATGATACCATAGATAAGAAAAATGAATAAAAACAGATATGAAGGTCTCCATTCACAGTGAACTCTGATGTTAGCAATGTAATGTCATTGACCACAGCTGCAATCATCTCACATTTGTATCTGTGTGATTACAGATGATGCAAAAATATAGAAAGATGGAGGTAAGCATCCTCTTTACCACTCTAGCACCTGTGAAGGCCAGACCATGACAGCTAAGTTTATAAATTTTTTTTTTTTTTTTTTTTTTTTTTTAGACTCGGTAGGTCTGGGTAAAGTGCCATGGTGTCATAGCTCATGGCAACATCAAACTACTAGGCTCAAGCAATCCTCCTGCCTCAGCCTCCTGAGTAGCTGGGAAAGGCACCCACCACAACATCCAGCTATTTTTTCTATAGTAGAGACAGGGTCTCACTCTTGCTCAGGCTGATCTCAAACTCCTGATCTCAAGCAATCCACCTGGCTTGGCCTCCCAAAGTACTAGATTACAGATGTGAGCCACCACAACAGCTGAGCTTAAATGTCTCAGTGGAAAGGACTTAATGTCTTTAGGCTAGGTCCAGGAAGCTTGAGGAAAGAAACAGATCTTGGCTCAATAGAAAAGAAATTATTTAACACAAGGATACCCAGAGATGGAACAGGCTTTCTGGGAGGAAACTGAGTTCTCCTAATTAAAGAGATTTAAACCAAGCTATTTAGCGTATCCAATCAAACCATTCTGTTTTTTGGGTAGTTTTTTGTTTGTTTCTTTTGTTTTGTTTTGTTTTGAGACAAAGTCTCACTATGTAACCCTCTGTAGAGTGCTGTAACATCACAATTCACAGCACACTCTAACTCTTGGGCTTAAGTGATTCTCTTGCCTCAGCCTCCCAAGTAGCTGGGACCACAGGTGCCCACCACAATGCCCAACCATTTTTCTGTTGCAGTTGTCATTGTTGATTAGCAGGCCCGGCTGGGTTCAAACCCACCAGCCCTGGTGTATGTGGCCAGCGCCATAACCACTATGGGCACTGAGCCAGTTTTGGGTTTTTTCTTGCCTCGGCCCTCACTATTTCTACTGTCCACTCCAAGAGCCCTTCTTCTGAGCCACCTTGACTCATTCTGAGGAATCAAATGTCTCTATTCTCATGATACCTCCCTTCATTATTCTAAGAGAAGGGTTCTTCCCCCTCAGTGCAACCTATATGTTTATCCTTTGTATACCATCCCATCACTTGCCATGTTCCCCTAATTACTATTTTTAATATAATATTAGTATATACAAATGTATATCTGTAGATACTACTAAACACAGATGTCCTTGCATGAAGCTTCACCCAAGCATTAGGTCATACTTTCTAATGTATGGGACTAGTGAGTCGCCACTGCTAGAGATCATTATGAAAATGCAGTTGGATGTCGAGCATTTTTTTAAAGACAATGGGCCAAGCCTGGTGGCTTACACCTGTAAACCTAGCACTCTGGGAGGCGAAGGTGGGTGGATCACTTGAGGACAGGAGTTCAAGACCAGCCTGAGCAAGAGCAAGACCCTGTTTGTACAAAAAAGTAGAAAACTTAGCTGGGTGTTATGGTGCATCTGTTGTCTCAGCTACTGGAGAGGCTGAGGCAGGAGGACCACTTGAGCAGGAATTTGAGGTTGCTGTGAGCTAGGCTGATACCCCAGCACGTAAGACACTGTCTCAAACAAAAAAGTCAATTAAAAAAGACACTGCAGATGAGATCTTAGGAAGGATGAGAAAGCAGAGAGGGGTAAACCCCAAGTGTGGGAGTACTCTGAAGACTCTAGGGGGATGGAGGCCCAAAAAGAGTGGAAGATGTGTGCCTATGCATAGAGTCACAGTGGCTGTTCATGAGACAATTCATCTTTTTTGTTTTAAACAGTGATATTGCTTTGCTGGGTTCCCCACACCCACACAGTTGAAAAACACAAGTTATAAAATATTAATCACAAACATTATTAAACATTTTATGGAAGACCAAACCCAAGAAGACATTCCCTTCAATATCTTTATCTTAACAAGGAAAATAAATTATGACCTAATAACTTTCAAGGGTATCCATGCATTTAAATATAAAATAGAACAGTACTGGTTATAATTTATTTAAGTTTTTGATTTTGTCTTTTTTTTTTTTTTCTTAAACTAAGCGTGTTTAGTTGTGTAAGATTTCAGCAGTTCAGAAAAAATATAGAGAAAAAAATGACAATTACCAAGGGACTTATCAGTGGGATCTAAGAAATGTTATCTTCAGCTGAATCTTCGTTTTAATTTGTTTAATCTTTTTCTTCTTTCAGAAATAAAGTATTTTAGCATCAGTCGCAGCACTTTCATTTCATTGTTCCATCTCCATCACCAGAGAAAAACAGTAATTGATTGTGTTTTCATATTTTACATAGGCTTAAAGCACAGAGTAACATTTGTACACCCTTAAATATATACATGTGGTGAATTACATTAAAAGATGATCTAATATAAATCATCCAGCAACATTAAGATAAACACTAACTAGTAAAATATGTATTTTTTAAATATTTTAATAGATTTCATTTATTTTTATTATTTTATTTAAGATCATGGCATTCATGCTCACAATTAACTACAATTTCATTTTGTTTTACTTTTCTTTGTGCAGTTTTATCACCAAGGTTATAGTATAAAATGGTGTAGGGAGTTCTCCTGTTTTTATTCTTTGATACAACTTCTACAAAGTAGTGCTTATCTGGTCTTTGAAGATTTTGTCAACTTGACTGTGCCTGGTTGTTTTTCTGAAGATGGAGCAGTTTTAGGGAAGGCTATAGATTATTCATTCAATTCATTTCTTTTGCTGATTGCAGGTGTATTTCAGCTCTTTGTTTCATCAATTTTTGTCACTGGTGTTCTTCTAGAGAATCATCCAGTTTCTGTGTTTCCGAATGTCTGGAACTTGCCCGTAGTATTGTCTGAGGTTTTGAAATCTCCCTCTGTCATATGTTCTGTTTCTCTTCCATGATTTTCCCCCTTCTGTCCTTGGTCATTAGTGCCTGATCACTCACGTCAAGGAACCGGCCTCTAGTTTGGCTGGTTTTCTGTACCATTACTTTGTTTTCTAGCTTGTTAATTGTTCCCTTTATCTTCATGGTTTCCTTCCCTCTGCCTTCTTTCTGCTTGCTCTGTGGTTGTTTTTCTGTTGCGCTGGGTCCAGCACTTCACTGGTGAATTTTTAGTCTTTCTTATTTTCTAATACATGTGATTAAGACTTGGAATGTTCATTTAAAGTAGCATTGATACGAGCTGCACCCTGTAGGTCATTTCCCTGTTTTAGTTATTTCCTAATAATTATTTTGCTCTGATGGTTTTTTAATATTATGGAGAATTTCCCAAACCTATACAAAAGCAAGCACTGCTTTGCACTGGATTCTTCTAGAATGTTCCTAGAGCAGCATCACACTGCTTCACATTGAATCCTTCTAGAGCAATCCTAGATCAACATCACCTGCCAATAAATGGGCTTTCTAATATACGCTTTTGGGTAATAACATTCCTTGATTATTTTCATTCTAGAAATCCGTATTTCATTTATTCTCCTGAAGTAAAAATCTATACCTTAAATATCTTCGTGTCATACAAGGTCAAGGGGTCAATGTAATCCGGCACAATCAATTTTCTTTTTTAACTCCCATCTGACCAGATTAAAAGTAGCCTGTTTTACCATAAAGGCAAACTTGCTTCATAGACAGTTAAAAATAATTTTTTTAGATGCAGTTATAGTTGTCATTCTGATCATGACAGTTTCCAAATTTGAACTTCCACAAAAGTTCAGGACAGCCGAACAAGCAACATTTTCGGAACTATAAAGAAAGCAGCTGCCTGCGGGACCCTTCCCAGTCCTGCTTTTTCCCCTTTGCCTGCCACTGATCACCGTCCTGCTGCCTGGTTTCCAAAGGGCTCAGTGTGCGCGCTCCAGGGACCAGCCGTCCAAGCCGCACCTCTGAGCCCAAGGAAAGCACCACGGAGCCTCCGCAGGAAAAACTTGTCGCACGAAGGAAAAGATTCCAGAGCCTTCAGACGCCGCCACCACCCGCTCAACTGTTTCTAAGAATAGCAATTCTGTGGATGAAAAAAAAATCACTGGCACCAGACATTGGTTTTTAATTGTCTCCAGGCTTTAAAATAGAAACAGGCAGAGACCGACATGCCCCTGGCAACCCTCGCTGAGCCGCGGTCAGCGTGGACCAGAAACACACACACACTCACACTCACACACACACACACTCACTCACACACACGGTCCCTGGGAGCGCCCGAGAGCCAACCCTGCGCAGTGGCGACACCGTGGAGCGCGCGTCCAGGACGGTCACTCCAATGGAGAAAGGCGCCAAGGACCCAGGCCTGACCCCCGGCTTCCCTGAGATTCTCACTGGCTCTTGGAGAGGTGACCCCGTGAAATGTGAGGTATTCCCCTCCCCCAAAGTTAAAGCTGTTTGTCAAATGTTTACCTTTCCATTTCATTTTCTTAATATTAACATTAGCTTATTAGTTCCTAAATCAGATTTTGCAAATAGTTCCTTGTCCTTCGGGAAAAAAAAAAAAATCAACTTTCTACCAGGGAGGTCCCTGAGCCTAGAGATGCCTGTCCCTTTGGGTCCTGCATGCACAGCTGCCCCTCACCCCCTAGAGACGGGGAACACCCCTCTTGGTACCAACAGGGACACAAGCGTGTTTTGTTTCACGTTGTTTTGT
This sequence comes from Loris lydekkerianus, assembly GCA_963574355.1. NCBI lineage: Eukaryota > Metazoa > Chordata > Mammalia > Primates > Lorisidae > Loris > Loris lydekkerianus. Next base: position 12,788 of record CAUYPK010142056.1, on the reverse strand, counting down.
TTAAGGAGAATATGATATTTGTCTGAATACTAAGTTTCATACCAGAAAGAAATTTCCAAACTATGGGGATTGCTTCTGAATAAAAAGTTCTGCATGCCAAAAGATTCCAGGAATCCAATTGTAGCCTCCACTCATTCAAATATCTCCTGCCTATTAGATGAATCACTTGGTGGAAAAGGGTTTATTTTCCCCTGCAAGATTTCTAGTATTTGTGAAATTACTCCTAGTTGGAAACGTAAGATAAACCAACACTCATGTTTTTCTCAATTCTTAGATAAACGTAATACATTAAAAAGATGTTGTTGGGTTTAGGTTTCCAGAAACGCCAATTCCTAATGGAATTACTTCCACTCTTTTCCTTCCAACGTGGCTAACTGATGACCCAGTAAGAGGGGAAAAAAGAGGAAAAGAAAAGTGGAGTTCTTTTCTTTCATGTGTATCATATTCCATAATGTGTGGAAGTTGATGGCTACATCATCAGTTGGGGGTGGGGACAGCGGAGAATGATATATAAGTCAAAAGAATGGAACTTAATAATGAAGGCTGCCAGCCCTACATAGCTCCAAATTATAACACCACCGCCCCCCGAATCCAGACTCTGGTTAAAACCCTTGGATCAAATTGACAGGATTTTGGAAATGCATACAGACAAAGAAATCTAGCACCAGGAGGAGACAGATACAGGTGCGAATAGCTCATCCAGATTGGGGCATTTAAAGTGTAGGCCTCCCAGAAGCCCTGTCTTTGGTTACCATCAGCACGTGTAGAAATTTATCATTCCCCATGCCGTGTCTCCACAACGCAGTTCTCACTGTGAGTCTTATCTGCCCAAACCAGGTGACTCAAGCCAGAGCAGGGATTGACTGTCCTTGTCCAAAGTCAACAATCAACCATCAATTTGACTTACCACTTGCTAGATTGTTACTCATTCAGAAACCTTGGAGTAACCTTGGCTACACATAGAAAGCGCTCTATAAAAGTTTGTTGTGTTGACCGGAATCAGTGTTTTCAACTAATCTCCATTACTCAACTGTTCCCTAATATCTGATTCATCCTTAGCATCAACCATCGTGTACCACTTAGATCTTCTCTTGCCCGTGTTTGCAACAAGGCTTCTGTCTCAGGACAGCGGCTCAATTTACCTTGCCCCTGTTTCTCCACTGACACCGCGGAAAGGACCCTGCTTTAACTCAAGACTCACCTCTCTCCACCATCTGGTATCTCTTGATCCCTCCAGAACCACCCATACTCAGCTGTGGCATTTATAAACAGAATCAAACAAGGAGAAGGATGGAGAAGGAAGAAGAAAGAGCCGACATGTGTTGTTGTTGTTGTTGTTTTGCAGTTTTTAGCCGGGGCTGGGTTTGAACCTGCCACCTCCTGCATATGGGGCTGGCGCCCTACTCCTTTGAGCCACAGGCACCACCCTGTTGTTGTTGTTGTTGTTGTTGTTGTTGTTGTTGTTGTTGTTTTAATCCCCATGATATGCCAGGCACTGTACCAGCCCTCATGTACATTATCTTCTATAATTCTGTTTTTAAAGAATGCTGGAGATGAAGCATCAATGATCGACCCTTCCACTGTCTGAGTCATTGGGTCAGGAAACTCTCTTCAAACCCCAAGATCCCAAATGTCTTCACAAATGAAAACACTAACCCATTGCTTTAAATTCATAATTTTTAATTTGCAATTTTATAGTGTAAGAAGTGATGACAAGACATAATGTGATTTTTCACCCACCCATAAGGTTAAAATATTCTATTCAAAGGACTAGCCTTTATTCTGAGACTATAGGGAACCCTATCTTCTGAAGGAGTAAAGTCATATCTAATAGCAAAAATTCCAGATAGTCAAAAGTGCCCTTCAAATCCTGTAAGACGATACAAAAATGAAGTCCAATATCCTGTTATGGCTTAACAAGTTCAATCAGAGCCTATTTTTCTTACAGCATTGCACAAGATTGCTAGTTCTATAGGTGAACAGACTTGGTGAAATAGTTCATCTGTAGGCACTATGTTGTAAAAAACCAACCCAAACAATCAAACAAACAAAAACGCTTCTCTTAAAGACTGGAATCACCCATAGCTGAGTACCATGATGGTCATAAGGCTATATGCATATGAATAAAGCCCTCACTCTTCAGACCTTAGATTTATTTCACTTTACTATGTTTAAACTGGGTGGTTCACATGTATAATCTTAGCATTTTGAGAGGTCAATGCGGGAGGATCATTTGAAGCCAGAAGTTCAAGGACAGCCTAAGCAAGAGAGAGACCCCATTTCTACAAGAAGATTAAAAAAAAAAATTAGCCCGGTCACAATGGCTCACTCCTGTAGTCCCAGCTATTCAGGAGACTGAGGCAGCAAGATCACTTGAGTTCAGGAGTTTGAGGCTGCTGTGAGCTATAATGGCACCACTGCACTCTAGCCAGGTGACAGCATGAGACCCTGGCCCTCCCCCCAAAAAACTGTTTTCTAGTGATTGCCAAATGATTATGAAGAGAATTCTCAAACATTCTCCTTTGTTCTCTCAAAAGTGAATTTTCATCAATACACCACTTACATCTTTAAAGTTTTGAGTTACAAGTTTCCCTATGGTAGGTAATTACCCAAGCAAGCTTCCTAAGCCTTTCCAATATTGAGCATAGAAACCATTGCTGAAACTGACTGAATGTTCAGTATTGACTGAAACTTTCTGACCTCTTCATTTATTGCCAAAATCCTCTTGGAAGCCAGGGAACCTGAGTTTTCACTGCCCTGTCCGTGAAAGTTACTTTCATTGTAGCTGAAACAATAATTCAAAATCAGTATGGAACCAGTCAGAGCATCAGTTGGGAATACACTTACCTTTTCAGTCTCAGGCAACTAGGGAAATATTATAATAGCTATGTTTACCAAAAAAAAAAAAAAAAACATGGGAGGCCAACACGGATGGATCACTTGAGCTCACAAGTTCAAGACCAGCCTGAAATGAGGGAGACCCCATCTCTAAAAAAACAGCTGGGCGTTGTGGCAGGTGTCTGTAATCCCAGCTACTTGGAAGGTTAAGGCAAGAGAGGGGATCACTTGAACCCAAGAGTTTGAGGTTGCTGTGAGCTGTAATGCCACACATGGCACTCTACCAGGGGTAAGAAAGGGACACTCTGTCTCAAAAAAACAAAAACAAAAATAACCCCTCAGCTCTTCCATAAAGGATACATGAATTACTTTTATCGTTTTACAGAGCAAAATTTGTCTTAAATCTTCTTGATTAAAAAAGAAATCAAAGCAGTACTTTTTTTTATCCTTTTATTTTTTATTTATTTTTTTCATTAAGTCAAATACACATAGATCATGAATACATTCATGCATATGTGGGGTGGTACGATGTGCTGATTTTTATTTTATACAGTCCTACATGGTTAGATCAAACCAATCAACACAGCTTTCACCTCATTTACTTGATTATTGTGCCAAGACATCTATATTCTACACTTGACAGATTTGACTTGTACCCTTGTCATATGCTCCATAGGTGTGGTCCCACCGTTTACCCTCCCTCTGTCAAACTTCCCCTTCCCCCTACCTTCCCACTCCATTTCTCTCCTTTATCCTGGCTATAGTTGTGTTCTATCTTTCATAAGAAAGTGTGAGTAAATAGAAGCAGGTTTCATAGAAGTACTGAGTACATTGGATACTTTTTCCTCCATTCTTGGGACACTTTCCTTAGGAGAATATGTCAACATGCAAAAATCCGGAAAATGGAATTAGCTATGAAATAGACAACTTCCTTTCACCCCTTAATCTTAGCCCCCATGGGAGAAGTTATTGACTTTAGGAGCTAAATTCACATTAATTAATTAAGTCTAACTGCTCTTGACCACTTCAACAGCTAATCTGTATGAATGCAGCTGCTTTGGGGTGTGTATGTGTGTGCATACATGTAAAATGATTGAGAAATTTTTCTTTTTTTTTTTTGAGACAGCGTCTCACTATGTCACCCTGGGTAGAGTGCTGTGGCATCACAGCTCACAGCAACCTCAAATTCATGGGTTTAAGAGATTCTCTTGCCTCAGCCTCCCAAGTAGCTGGGACTACAGGACCACAATGCCCAGCTATTTTGTTGCAGCTGTCGTTGTTGTTTAGCTAGTCCAGGCCAGGTTCAAACCCGCCAGCCTGGGTGTATTTGGCCGGCGCTACCCACTGAGTTATAGGTGCCACCCTGAGAAATTTTTCTTTATTGTAACATCTTCATTGCTTTAGCCAGACTGCATCACAAGCACGCATTCTTAGCAGACAGTTACTTAATGATAAAGCCTTTCCATTCGCATGTGTGATCTTTCTCATGTTGAAGAAAATTGAAATAAACTAGCCTTGTTGATATAAGCATCATTCCTCCTGAACAGTGGGGAAATCTTCACCCATCTTCTATAGATGAGTCTCTGGAATTCCTAACTTTAAACTGCCAGGTAAGTTCAAGTTGAATGTTCATGACAACAAAGAGAGAGCCTGACTACAAAGAAGCATCATAATCACTGTTTCACGTCCATTTGGACGGCCTGTTTGACTTCATTATTCTTCTTTCAGCCACGTGGAGGCCAAACACTCGGAAAAAAATCACTCTGGCAACTTGTGAATGCCTTTTGCACATATAGGATGACTGATTTCTTTACTTGGCTGTTTAATAAGCAGCAGGGAAGCTGAAAATGCACTTGGAAGGAGCCAGGCAAAGAGAGGGCACCGTGGCGCAGGCATTGCTGGTGGACTTGGGGTGCATTTGCACACCTCGGGGCTCCCAGCCATCCCCTGGTGCTCCTGAATAGGTTGCTAAGGACTTGGCAATGTTCTGCACAGCCACTGCTGACATTAAAAGAGGCCACAGCAGGCTGGATCCCAGAGGAAAGGAAGCGCTAACAGTTTGAATCACAGTAAAGATGAAACCGCTTGGTTTAATAACTTCAGATAACACTTTCTGGGCTGAAACTCCCCTACGGTCCATGACAATGTCCTAGGATTCAAAGATAAGTCACCTGCTGCCTTCAGAACATGTTTCCTTTTATTCATGAGATGGTAAAGCTTCTCCCTCACACCCAGCTCTCTTCATTTATGACATCTGGGCTTTCAGATCCTTAAACAAAGGAATGCAAGATTTCTTTTTCTTCGCATCAAAAGGGGAGGAGGAAGGGATGAGAAGGAGTTTTGACATCAGCTTCAGTGACCTGAAATAGCAAATGCAAAAGTTGAGGGCATGTTGGGGTTCTGAGGGTGTGTAGAGGTTTGGCAGGGAGTCTCCCCCTGCTCCTGTCCCCAGGAGGGAACAGAGGTGCTTGGAAGGTGCCTCTTTGGAATCCGGTAGTAAGTGGAGCTGACTGTACCCAAGCACATTCAGAAAGACATTTCTCTTATTTTGTCCACTAACTGCCCACAGACACAGTCATGCCTTTATGACAGTCATAATGTCCTGGACAAGGTGACATTTCCCATTTTACTTCCACCTGCTACAGAATGTTGAGTGTTTAGGAGGCAGGTTGCTTTCTTGGCGGTGTTTATCTCCATGGATCTCATTTCTCTTCACTCTAAAGACAGCTGACCTGTGGCATTCCCACACCCGTTGTCTCATTCCTACTACAGAAGGAGGCGATGCTTGACAGAAAGGAGACACATGGGACTTGGACAATGTCTATTAACTGTCTCTGTGCATTGTGTAGAACAGAGGTCCCCAGATTTCTTGGCACCAGGGACCAATTTCACAGAAGACAATTTTTCCACCAACTTGGGGTCAGCATAGCTTTGGAATGATTCGAACACCTGACATCTCCACCTCAGATCATCAGGCATTAGATGTTCATAGTGAGCGCACAACCTAGATCCCTCCCCTGTGCAGTTTCCTAGAGAATCTGAAGTCACTGCTGATCTCAGGTGGGGATGCCAGCAAGGGGAAGTGGCTGTAAATACAGAGAAACTTTACTCTTTCGCCTGCCCCTGACCTCCAGCTGTGTGGTCAGGTTCCTAACCACACACAGTTCTGGTTCTCTGCCCACGGCTTGGGGAACACAGGTATAGAAGCAAATGGATGGCTTTGCCAAGCGTCAGTAGTTCGTATACTGAATCTTCACAATAAAGATGAGACAGCTGCAGGATCTTCCAAGTCTCAGCAGGCCCCTTGGACATAGGACAGGAGCAAACTCACAGGACCAGGTCTCCTCCTTCCTTGATGACTGCCCAGAATGAAGGGCTCACTGGGGCAATGAAGCATGACTTGTCCTCCCCAGGCCACAGAACCTCTCCCAGCCCCTCCCTAAACTTACCAATAATCCTCCCAGGGGAAGTAGACGAAATGGTCATGGGTGCAGAGTCCTAGAAGGGCACGCACCACAGTCAACAGTGATTTACCCAGAGCACCCAGGGACTCATCCCTTCCTGAGTAAAAATAGACCTGGAAGTCAGAGATTCTGACTTCAAACAGATACAATGGTACAAAAAGAACTTTTAACAAATAAGCTCTAGTACCTCATAAAGACCATACACCTAAATAAGTGTTAAGTGTATAAAGACATATATGTGTATATATATTTGAAACTTTTTTTACTTAATGAAAATATATTATGTATTATTCAAAGACATTGCAGCATATAAGTAATTACTGGACCTGAAAATGGGAGATAAAATTATAACATTAAACTCTAAATAACAGAAATGAAGTATAACTCAAACTTAGTATTTATCCAGTATAACCTGAAAGAAATACAAATTTGTATTATACTTTTGTCACCTTAAAAGATCTTCAGGTTGGGGGCCGTGGCTCACACCTGTAATCCTAGCACTCTGGAAGTCTGAGGGGTTGGATTGCTTGAGCTCATGAGTTCCAGACCAGCCTAAGCAAAAGTGAGACCCCATCTCTACTAAAAATAGAAAAACTGAAGCAAGAGGATTGCTTGAGCCCAAGAGTTGGAGATTGTTGCGAGCTATGACAACACGGCACTCTACCCAGGGTGACAGCTTGAGACTCTGTCTCAAAAAAAAAAAAAAAAAAAATCTTCAAAACAACGTTAATAGTAATAAATAAAAGTGATAGTAAATCAAAATTTCTCTTGATCTACAAGGAGCAGTGTGACAAAACTGTAAAAGAATTAGTTATAATATCTAATAAAATGCAAGGAAACTTTATGCCACAGCTCTTTGGAAACATCCAGCCGTGTTTATCTCCTTTCTTACAAGCCTCTTCAAGTTTGTATGGCTGAAGTATCTTCAGCTAAATAGTAAATGAGCATTGTTTCACAACATTTAAAGAAACTCACAACATGAAATACAATTTTTGAGCCATTTTCTTTGTCCGTCACAAGTGCATTACTTTCCACGACTGTTCAACGGTTGAATCACATCATCACCACCCACCCAGACACACAATTGCTATGTTGCTATGACCACAGCAAACCATCATTCAATTTTTAAATAGAGAAATCACTGGAGGATTATTCTGCTGTTTGGGTTTGTCCAGCACTTAAATATCTGGGGCAATGGGTTTCTTCTATATGCTGTAGTGTAGTGGAAGAAAGCAATTCAGGGGCTCTGGGCCCTGGAATTCATTTCTAATATTTTGGCATCATCCATTCTGTTAGAGTTGACTTCCTAGAAATTGTTCCCCCAACACTGGGACTCTGCCAGCTCCCAGGGTCCTCGGGTACATGCAAACTAAGACACATTCATCTCAGGGACCACATTCTTGAGGCTATATGGCAATAAAGCCTCATCTGTTAAAGGTTAATCTATGGCTGCAGCAAAAATATTCAGTAAGAAGGTGATTAAATTTTCTTATTACATGTGATCAGGGAGTTTTGTTGTCTAGATATTAGGTTAAAGCCACAACTGGGCAAGATCATTTTGAAGACAAAAAGGCACAGTGTTATCACTCTAATCATAGATGAACATTTTCTGCCACTTGTACTTGAGAGTTCTTTAATCTTAATGAAAAGTATCAAGTGTTGAGTATGCATTTTACAGCTTAAACAGAGCCACAAGCTGAGGGGGGTTGTTCCAGTAGTTTAGAAATTCCCTAGGCCTAGGGTTTGGCAGGAGGGGGACAGGCCATTATCCCGTGTCAAGCAAGACTCCTGCTAGAGGATCCTCCCCACTGGTTCTGGGTCCTTTAGGATATTTAACCCTCAGACATGCTTCAGGATAACTTCACTATAATTACAGACATCAAGGACCAAACAGATAAACTATCTAGGTGATTTACTTTCTAAACAAAGACTTGACATCCACCAAAGTAGGAATTCTCAAAGTAAGGCTGAACTCTAATCAGAAACTGGGTTTCTGGATATTGGCCTATTGGAGGAAACAAAGAGATATTTGGGCACCATGGTATAAACCTAGAATGCAGCCTTTGCTCCCCAGATTGGGGCTGTGATGGCCTCCCACATGGTCCACAGAGCCCTGGACCAGGAGCACATCAGAGCAGAGCGCTGGAAGCCCTGACATTCTCCTAACGCTGAGGCTGAGGGCACCAAGCGGGTAACATGAAGGCCAGCTGAGGAGTGGGCCACCCTGAGAAGCACCCCAGTGGACCCCAAAAGACTTCATGAGCCTTCCTAGTGGTGTCAAAAGAAGCCAGAAGTCCAGATGATTTAATAGACAATCTCCCAATTTCTTAGGGCTGGCACCTTATTCAAAACACTTTTCAGAAATCTTATCTTGAAAATATATTTCAGTCCCTGGGCCTCTGCCTCTCAATTTCTGACCTGAAGCAGTCAATATTGGGTAAGTTTGGTTTGTTTGTTTTTTTCAGACAACTATGCACATACTATTCAGTTGCCTTGTTCATTCACCCATCAAATATGAGGCTGGACAATTAAGTTCATGAACTCATCCTAGAAAAAGTGCCACACAAAGCTCATTGCTAAACATCACTATGGTCACCTTCAAAGTACTCCCCTTGGGAAGCTGTGCACTGATGCCAGTACCTAGTCCAGCCTTCAAAGTGGTCTCGGAACTCTTTCTGGAATGGCCATCAGAGCTGTCATTGTCATATAAGATTTAACAATTAAGGTTGGGAACTCATCCTAGAAAGAGTGTTACACACCTCATTACTGAATATCACTAGGATCACCAGATGGCCGGGAGGAGTACTTTGAAGGTGACCATAGTGATATTCAGCAATGAGGTATGTAGCACTTTTTCTAGGATGGTTTACAAACTTAGTTATCAGAACTTGTATACGTACACACACACACACACACACACACACACACACACACATGTATAGCTCACTGCATAGGAAATGAAACCTCTTTTAATAAATTAAAAAAAAAAAAAAAAGATAATCCCACAAAAGCCTTTCACAAAAAGAATTCCAATTATTCTAAAACTTCTTTAACTACTTGGAGTTCATTCTCAATTCTTTGCTAAATTCACCTGTTTCCAGCATAAGCTCAGTAAATGATAGCGACTGATAAACTATTACTTGTTCATAGGAGCAACTGAAGATTCCCCTTAGACTAAGATATAATGCAAATGAAATGGACCATATAATCCCACAGAGAGAAACATAAAAATGTGCCTAGAATTTATATATTAAAATCAGGAATTACATTACATTTGTTACCTGGGGAATGTTGAGGAGTGATGATGTGTTATTCTTTAAACTGGAAGTAGGCCAAGAATATTTTTCAAGTTTTAAATATCATTCAAGATCAACTCTGAACCAGAAGCATCCAGACATCAGAGAAGTTCCAGTAGTTCCTAGCTAAAGGCAAACCAAAAGCTTACATTTCTTAAATCTGTAAAAAGGGAATATATCTGCCCTGTAAACATTTACTTTATAGTTTCTGTATGAGTACAACTAAATACTTGCTTGTGTAATGGTCTTTAAAGGTTATTAAAAATATTACATTTAATATTATTGTACAGTCTAGGGCTAAATTTAAGAACCAATTATTTGAAGTAGTGCTGTGTTAACAATTTATCACAGAAACCTATAAAAAAGAAATTTAAAAATTTTAGAATGTCCAATGTTTGAGGTTCTAATTTTTCCTATAATAATTACAAGAATAATTTTGTGATAAATCCATGTCCATAATCATAAGACTTTCCCAAAATTCCTTGAAGTTAGTCATTTCAAGATCCTTCTAAAGTATCTTCCTTCTGCCAGCATGTCATATTATTATTATTTTAATTCAACAGATTCTTTTAAAAGAAAGTCCCATTAGATAAAGTTTATTTCTGCCTTCTCACCAAAGTGTTACAAACATGACTCACTTGTCAAATTAAGATATTCATTATATTTTAAAATAATCTTTAAAAAACACATTATTTCAAGATGTAACGAAAACTTCAATTATACTCATTTTTGGACACCACCCTTCCAAGCCAAGTATTACCCTATTCCAGTCATATTCCATGGGGGTTTAGATTATTATCTGTGGCTAACTTTACACTCTAATTGTGGGCCATGCCCCTCATTCTTAAAATTAACTGTTTGACTTTGTTATATAAGTAATCAGTTGCCTCTATGGGAACACATTTCAGATTAACCACATTAAAGAAATAGTTGGGTTTTTTAATGGGGAAAATAAAACATGTCCCTAAAAATTTCATGGAAACTCAATCTTTGTTAATTCATACCTCCACAGAATCCTAACGTTTTAACATTGCTTCACAGTTAAAAGTGGGTATTAGACAGAATAATGAACCTATTACTTCAACTATGTTCAAAGTCCTCGTAAACTGGGCCTTTGATTTTACAGTGGAGACACCAAGTGCTTTTGTGTCTGATCTCTTTTCATTGTGGTTTAGCAGGGAGCCCCTATATTTCAAACATGTCCAGCTTAATTAATTTTTTTTTCTTATTATTGCTGCAATCTGTTTTGGTGTCAGATTTCCTCCAAATCTTAGGGGTTTGTTGTTCTTTCTTCAGGCATGGAACCCTTTGGGTTTCTGGATGTGTTGATTGAGGATACAAAGTAACTTGGGCCAAGCAGATCTGCAGTACCGCCATCTTATAAACCAGATTAAGCATTAAAAACAACTCCTTTTCCCTTCTGATCTGTGAACCAACAACAGCCTAATATCTTGAAGTATGTTTTTGTTATCTGTAAGTCAACTTAAACCAAATGCCATGATCATGAGAACAGACTTCCACAGAACCTCCAAGGTCAAGGGCAGTCGGGGTCGCACTATTTTGTTTTAGCATTAACGTCATTGCTTGGTGCCATGTCTTCATAATTTATCAAGAAATGAATCAGCTGGGAAATAGCCTCACCAGGGAAGACCTCAACAGTCTGCTCAGAGAGTCTGAAAACTTTAGTAACCCCTCACAACAATGTCATCTATATCATCTCACCAGAAGCAAATGGTACACTCAACTTATAGGGAAGATATGGTCACACACAGAGAGAATTATAATTTCTCCATTTCACAATTTCTATTTTAAAAATCTATATCCAGGAGTGAGAGCAAGATGGCGGCTGAGTAACAGCTTCCCTGCAACTGGGCACTGTGAGTCTGGGGAGATAAGACTCCAGGCATCTCTGACTGGTGAGATCTGCCTATAATCATCCCTTTGAGGATACACGGAGTCAGCGAGAAACTTCTAGACCCCAAGAGAGGACAAAAACAGTGGAAAACTGGCAAGTGGTTGCATGTGTTCGATTGGTCTAATCCCACCAGCAGCTGTAAGTACAGCAGCAGCGAGACTGCAAACCTGAAAGGCCTTACCTGTGAACTGTTTTGGTGTTTTTGGACTTGGCGCTCAGTTGAACTGCCTTGGGGAGAGCTTGAGCAGGATTGCAGAGAACTTTGGGTGTTGTCTAGGGCCCCAGACTAAGCCGCTGAGCCAGATGGAGCTAATAGTGTTTGGCTGTGGGCCACAGGGAGCCATTGTGAGAGAACTGCCCCGGCAAGCTCCACCCTCATGGTCGCAGAACAAGGATCGGGTAGTAGTTAGTAACCTAGTGACTGAGCAGCCTAAAGGCGGGGACTGAGCCTCCTTACAGACTTAACCCTCAGGGGCAGAGTGAGACCGGTTTTGGAACACTGGGTAAGTGGATAGCCACTTAAGCAGTGATCCCAGCGACAAGAACTTTCCTGGGAAAGCTTCTGCTTAGCCAAGTTTAGAAGTTGAAAGTGCCTTTTAAGAGGACTGAAGAGAGATTTAGGGTGTCCACCCTGTGGGGCTTGAGAAATCAGCGGAGGCCTCCAGTCGTATCAGCATTGTGATTAACATCTCATACCCCAGAAGACCACCTATTGCCCAGACAATAATCAACAAGATATATATACTGCTTTGTTTTTGGTTGCTTTTTTGTTGTTGTTAGTTTTTTTTTGTTTATTTTGTTGTTGTTGGTTTTTTTGTTTGTTTGTTTTTAGTTTCAACCTTTTTCGTACAAATTTTTTCTTTTTTTTTCTTTTCTTTCCCCATTTTTCTAGTTTAAATACAATTTCTCATTGCTGCCTTTTTCAATAATTAGAACTTTATTTTTGCTAGTGTTTCTACCCCTATTATTTGGTTTTTCACCCAATTTTATCCCGCAAAGTTTTCTCTTTGCTTGTTTTGGTTTGATTTATAGCATTTTTGTCTTTCCTCTCTACTTGATGGAGGTGGGGTACTATGTCCAATCAGGTTAGAAAAGAGCTGCTGACCTCAAGGGAACCACCCAACCCGGCACCCCCAGAGGTTGGGTTTTTTTTAAGGTTGTGTCAAAGTACCCTACTGTACACCTATATTGCTCTGTCTCCCTCTTTCTGTGCCTCTCTTCTTTTTGTCAATATTCCCTTTTACCCACCCCCTCTCCTTTCTCTATTTTCTTTTC
>CAUYPK010142055.1:0-33047 GCA_963574355.1 Loris lydekkerianus | reverse complement strand
TGGAGAATACTTAGAGATCTAAAAATAGACTTGCCATTCCATCCTATAATTCCTCTACTATTTTTATACCCAGAAGACCAAAATTCACAATATAACAAAGACATCTGTACCAGAATGTTTATTGCAGCCCAATTCATAATTGCTAAGTCATGGAAGAAGCCCAAATGCCCATCGACCCACGAATGAACTAGCAAACTGTGGTACATGTATACCATGGAATACTATGCAGCCTTAAAGAAAGATGGAGACTTTACCTCTTTCATGTTTACATGGATGGAACTAGAACATATTCTCCTTAGCTAAGTATCAGAGGAATAGAAGAAAAAGTATCCAATGTACTCAACCCTACTATGAAGCTAAACTATAGCTTTCACATGAAGGCTATAACCCAACTATACCACAAGACTATGGGGAAAGGACCAAGGAAGGGGAAGGGAGGGGGAAGGTTTGGGTGGAGGGAGGGTAATGGGTCGGGCCACATCTATGGTGCATATCTTTATCTATAATAAAAAATAAAATAAAATTAAATTAAATTTAAAAAAAAAGAAAGTCTCAGTAGATGCTTTTCTATTCCTTAGTAAAATTTGATACAGCTGTCAAGTCATATCATCAATATTGCCCCCCAATAGCATTTTTAAAAATATTTTAACAAAGGTAATCATAATTAACGTCAGAGTAAGAGTCTAAAACGTAAGTTGTATTTTGTAATATTTTTGAAAATCATATAATTTTCTTCTCCTCCTTTCAATTTATCAGAATCAATATGTATTTTGACCTTATTCTATTCTATCATATGCATACTTGGTTCCCAGTGAAGACAAAATTTTGAGATTAAATCAGACCGAGTATTATTTTTTTCTCCTTTCCTTTCAATGTTAAATCTCAGACATGAAATGATAAGTTTCATACCTTTTATTTTCATTAAAATTAACTTATACAGCTGAGGAATTATTTCTCCTATTTTCTAACAGCATTTTGGGAATTTCAATCAAAAATAAATTCCATTATAAATTTGCTTTGCTTTCTGGTTATCAATAATACTAACATTTCCTTCTATAAGTATACCTTGATATCTTGTTACTTTGTCGCAAATAATCAGACAAGTTTTTAGCATTCTACACCAAATTTCTGAATATTTGTCCTAAAAATTTTAACCCATCTTTTCCTTTCATTCTTTCTTGAAGAAGTTTTATTTTTTTCTCTTGTTCTCTTATCTTTTCTTCTCCTCTCTTTAATCTAAGGCCAACAAACGTACCACATACCATTTAATCTAAGGCCAACAAACGTACCACGTATCATTTAATAGGAAACAACGTGACTGGAGTGAGACCTATTGAAGTCAAATGCTGGTTCAGGACTAACAGTCTTGTTGGCTTTAGATGACTTAGTTTTTTATTAGGACTTCAGTTTCGGTCTGTCTCACTTTTTCTCCTTCATGAGAGGGACCCAATTCTCTTTGGAAGTGCTCTAACCTTTCTCTTTGAGGAGAAAAAAAACAGAACTTCAGTTTCCTATTTGCACATGTAAGGTTAAGTACCCTTTGTTACCTCTCACACTTTTATCTCTTGAAAGTAGCATGAATGTTTTTGAAGTGGTAAAATGATATGGGAGTATCTTAACAGATTAACAACTTTTTTTTTTTTTTTAATTTTGTTCCTGGACTCGTTCCTATTACTTATTTTATATCTCATATGTGACTAATATGACACCATAACAGAAGGAATGGCTTGGAAAAGGGTAAAAATGTTTTCTGTATCTTTAAAACCCCTTCACCCTTTTTGAAAACAAACCAAAAAAAAAAAAAAAAACAACAAAAAAACTGTATTTCTGCCCAGGCCCAGTGATCTCAACAGAGAACAGAGCATTCTTTATTTGTACCACAAGAGATAGCTCAACAAGAGAGATAGTCCAGACTGCCAGGCCAGGAGAGTGTCTCCATTTGCCCAGGTTGGGGTCCCAGGACCATCAAGGATGGTTAAAACAGCCTGAAGCTGAAAAGTTCCCTATCAGAGCTCTCTATTTCTTCTTATGGTCAGAGTGATGACTCTAAGACAGGAGTCTGTGTCTTCCTCATTTGACTGTAAATCAATAAACTTCCTTTCCTTGTCTTCAAACCATTTGTCCTGGTCCCTCTGATGTGGCACCGGGAAAGCATTGAGCTTTTGGCAACAATGCTAAGAGTTTTAAGAATGAAATGGGAGAGCATGTAACTAATGAAAGAAAATATCTGTTAAAAGGAGAGAGCTTAAGCAGGACAGAGTAGCTTCAAAAAAGGTGAATGTTGATTTATAACTTTTAACACAACTATATATTTTGAGTTTTCCATAGGTCTGAGGTATAGCCTGAAAGATGGGTTAGAGGTACATCACTCTGTGGTCAGTTGGTAGACAGAAACCACAAAGTGGTTAAACAGAGAATAGAAAAAAAAATTAAATCATGATGAGAGAGTAACTATAAGATAACTGTATAAGGAAGTCTTTTATGATAACCTGGAGCGGAGGAAAGTACCAAACAAAGAACAGTTTGGAAGGAAGTATCCTCAAAGTCAGGGTTCTTGTTGGAAAATGTATAATGGCGTACATTGGATAACAGAAGTTTACTGGTTTGTTCAAGGAGGAGTGGGTCAAGTCACCCGAAAAGCCAGCAGCAAAGCATCGCAAGTACACCCAGGCAGCAAGGGAGCAGTAATTCATGGAATTGCATGCTTGGGGTGGGATCCAGGCTGAGCTGCAGAGACGGCAAGCATGTAGTGGGAGCTCCGGGGGCACATGTGGACCCCACTGGGCCCTGCGCAGACTACCAGGATCAGCAGGAGCTCCCCCCAGGTGCAGGCAGCACAAGAATAACCTTGCAGAAGGGAATTGGGGTACCTGTACAATCAGGAAGCTTTTGAGACACTGTGTGTGTGTGTGTGTGTGTGTGTGTGTGTGTGTGTGTGTGTGTTGATAGAGTAAAAAGTCACAGGGAAGGTTATCACCAATCTAGGGCTGAAAGGCGACTCAGGGATCATGTCTTAGACACGTGCCTGGGGAGGATTTAATAAGGCCTTACACTCATACATTTCAGCCACTTTAATAGTCAGAAATCCCAGGAGAATGTGTGTTCCTGCAATGCCCCTAAAGTGCCCTGTATTAGAAAAGATCATCATGGTGCTTACTTTAACGAAGAAACTTAAAGGAAATACTGTCATCATAATAAACATACACTGAAGAGTGAATTTCCAGTTAAGAGACAATACATTTATAACTGGGACAAAGGTGAATGTAGCTAAGACATTATTTCTTGATGCTACATACCTACTTTCAGTGTTCACATTTTTTTCTACTTTGTAAACATGAATAGACATACAATTGCGTAAGAGTAGACTCTTTCTGACAGATCGCATTCAAAACTGCTCCAAAAACATTTTAGTAGGGATTATATGTTTTGGAAATACTCTCTATTTAGTAAAATAATGTTTTATTTTAATAAAATAGGAAGTCAAGGGTAAGAGAATATTTACTAATGAGAAAAACAGAAATGAGAAAAACAGAAATATTTCACAGTCACTCTCTTATTTAATCTTTAACATAAAATTGAATCTCTGTGCCCCCTAAAATTCATATGTTGAAGCCGTAATCTCCCTAATATGATAGTATTTGGAAGTGATTTAGACCACAGAGTTTGGAAATTTCTCTCTCTCTTTCTTCTTTCTTGTTTACAGAAAGATGGTAACTGTCTACTAGCCAGAAAGAGGGCCCTGAATGGAATCTCTCAAAACCTCACTTTTAGGCTTGTCATTCTCCAGAACTGTAAGTAAGAAATATTTGTCTTTTTTATTTTTTTTTTTAAGCCTATCTGTGGTATTTTGTTCACACTGGTCTAATTAAGACATAAATCAATAACGAACATGTTAAACAACATCTTAATGCTAATAATATAGTAAGGAAGGGAAGTGGAAGTAGCTGCTAAAGCCATCTGAAGCCGTGGCCTGTAATATACTACAGTTCTGTAGACGGAGTTAATGTATAGCTATCTTTTTTAAAAAGACTGTAAAGAACATGCTTGTGCTTGTCTTCCAGATTTTACTTCATTCTGCAGTTCAGTAAATCTTAAGTAATTTATCAGTGAAATGTAAGACAGCATTCAGAATACTTGTAAATTTCAGAACAAAGGTATTATAAAAGACATATGCATTCTAAAAATGTAACAGTGGTTACTTATTTAGATTGTAATTCAGCCATACTTTCCTTCTGTAACAAGGTGACTTGGCCTTGTGAAGTATTGATGCTGTCATTAAAATGTCAGGGAAGTTATGTTCTGTATTGCTAATTAGGAAGTCTTTGAAGACAACTGAAGTCTATTGCCACTAATTACTACCCTAATTCTTCTCCATTCATACTGATTGCTTGAAGTACCCTTTGCTTTTAGTGAGAAGAAATATTCCCTTGTAGGCATGCTGCCATTGCTCAATTCTTTCTCCAAATAAGAAGAATAAAACAAAAAGGAGAGGGTGAAAGAAAGGGAGTAGAAGTAGGAATAAGAGGAGGAAAAGAAGGAGGAGGAAGAAGAAGAGCAGAAGGAGGAGGGAGGAGAGAAAGGATAGACAGGAGGAAGGAAGGAAGGAAGGAAGGAAGGAAGGAAGGAAGGGAGGGAGGGAGGGAGGGAGGGAGGGAGGGAGGGAGAAAGGTGCATTTATTGCCACCCAATTAGGTTGTAGCTCTCCCTATTGGGGTTTAGGGGACTTGGTTACCTGAGCCCAGCTGACCTGGTTAGATCATTCAGGCATGGCAAAGATGGAAAGGAAAAATGAATAGAAACAGAAAATAAAATTGAAGCTGCACAAGCATCGTGAGTAGAGAGCACAGTAACTTGCGTAAGTTTCAGTGTAACAAAGGTAAATTTTATTTAGGAAGAACAAAGAGAACATTTAGAGCACTTCCAAAGAGAGTTGGAAGTGGGTCCCTCTCAGGATGGAGAAAGTGAGAGAGACAGAGATGCAAAGACCTGCAGGGTATAAATTCCCTCTCTGTTTGAAATTATTTGCAATTCTTTCATTGGTCTTTCTGTGCTTCCAAGCATTATTGCTCTTTTCTATTGGTCCTTAATTGTTGTCTTCTTCTGTTGGTTATTGGTTACCTAGGTTACCTCATACCCACATTCTTTTTTTTGAGTCTCACTTTGTCACCCTTGATAGAGTGCCCTGGCATCATAGCTCATAGCAACCTCAAACTGTTGGACTCAAGCGATTCTGCTGCCTCAGCCTCGGAGTATTTGGGACTACAGGTGCCACCACAACGCCTGGCTATTTTTCGAGGCAGGAATCTTGTTCTTGCTCAGGGTGGTCTCGAACCCATGAGCTCAGGCAATCCAACTGCCTGAGCCTCCTGAAGTGCTGGGATTACAGGCATGAGCCCCCGCACATGGCCCGTACTTACATTCTTATGGGCCCCCCAGACTTCCTTGGTTCAGCAGACCATCCCCCTTGAAGCTCCTTTCCTTGTTTCCTTTCTCATCCTCTGCACGAGGAACCAGTAGACTAAGGCATTGTAAACCTTACAATGGAGGAAGGTTTAATTCTGCAGAGTACTAAGTGGAAAGATGGGAGAAATTTCTCAAATCCATCTCCCTGAAAATCTGGGAATATGGGAGACAGGGTTTTTAAGAATAGTTTGGAGCACAAAGGGGGCAGTTGGGTTTGCTATGTGGCTAGGCTTGGGGCAAAATTATAAGCATGTAGATATCATTTTCCTGTGTCCTTTCAGTTCCTGAGGTCACAATTTCAGCTGAGTCAGTTTCTTGGTAGGGGCCCCTGGTCTTGGTGGGTCAGCCTGTCCCCTGAAATGCAGGGCATGGAGATATCTCAGAAAATACCTTTGGGTTTCAAAAAGGTGATGTTATTATGAAGAAATTAAGAATCTTTATGCCCACCAGCTATGTGATTCCAGAGTAGCAATTATTGAGACACAAACAAATGTACGCTGACTAATTAATCAAACAAAGGAGGGGACAGTGTCTCTTTTTTTTTAATTTAAATTTATTTATTTTTATTGTTAAATCATAGCTGTGTACATTAGTGCAATCAAGGGGTACAATGTGCAGGTTTCATATACAATCTGAAATATTCTCATCAAACTGTTCAACGTAGCCTTTATGGCATTTTTTTAGTTACTATCTCATTTTGATCATTGTTTTTAGTTAGCACTTAACCTTTTCAGAGTTTTAAGCCTTTAGCCCAGATTTCATCTTGCATCCCTTATTGATTTGTAATAGGTGGTGACAATTTGGATTTTGTAAACGTCTTGAAGCAAAAGAGTAATTTACTAGAAGCTGTGGTGAACATATCTGGCCAACTTCCATTAAATCTTTGAATCATTTGTTTCTCTTTGAGCATACTTATGATTCAGATATCCATTATTTCCTGGAAAAACCTGCATCTTTTTGGCTCTGTATATTTTGGTTACAGTAATGTTTCCTTTACTATAAAATACAAGCGCACAAATAAAGCAAGAAAATAGAAGAAAAGGGATATAAAAGGAAAGAGAAACAGTAGCTGAGTGTGTATGTGAATATGTATGTATCTTTTCCAGCCCCAGATGCATCAACAGCTTTTGATTTGGTGAAATCACCTTCTCACCAGCCTTTGTACTGTGGTTTGAATATGTGCCCACAAAAGCATGTGTTGCAAACTCTATCTCTAATGCAGTGCTTGGAGGTACTAAAAGGAAGTGCTTAAAGAGGGGGCCACCCTTGTGAGCCGACTAATGCCAATTACATAATGGCTTCAAGGTTCTAATTTGATCTCTTGTTCTCTCACCATGTAATGCCTTTTTCCATGTTATGACAGCAAAGAGGTGCTTGCTCCCTATGGCCTCTTAGACTTCCCTGCCTTCAAAACTGTAAGCTAATGAATTTCTATTTATTATAAATTACTACATGTGAGTTATTCTGTTATAGAAGCATAAAATGAACTAAGAAAATATGATTTTAATATATATAAAAAATGAAATACTTGAACCCAAGAGTTTGAGATTGCTGTGAACTATGACACCACAGCACTCTACTGAGGGTGACAGAATGAGGTTCTTTCTTAAAAAAAAAAAAAAAAAAAAAAAATTAAATTAAAGTATTGGACTAAGAAAAGCATAGATGATTTCTAGTCAAGAATTACATTATTTTCTTTACTGGCAATTTCTAAGAACGTTAAGTATGAAAGGTCAAATAACTATATAAGCACAGTGAAATAAAAACATGTCATGGGTCCATCATCGTATGTGGCTATTTCAGGCATTTTTAATATTAACACTATTGAGGGTAGATCACTGTCCATTGATTAAAAGCGAAATTGAGGAAACTACAATAACTTTTGTTTTTCTTTTGGCAACTGGCCCCAAGGTAAGGAGAGAGTGATTCTTTTTGAAAAAGTCCCAGTTATTTAATTATTTTTTTTCACCTAAGGCATTGAGGAAGAATTCAAAAATAGAGAAAGCTGAAAGTAACCCACAAAAGATAAAATAACAAGATTTTATCTACCAAAGTTTTCCAGCCTTTCACTTGTTTTGCAAGTGCAGGATGTTGAAACGTGTACACCAGGTGATATCCCTGATGTGAGCCCACTGTGGAATTTGGATCCTGGTTTCTCCACATATTATTCTCTTTCCATAATAAAAAAAACGTTTTCAACTTATGCTAAATGTTCCTCTAACATCTGCTTTGTATTCCATTTTACTAGGCAGTGTAACTGTTTTATAACTAAAATATAAACCAGCCTATCAAATGTTAATAATGAGTCAGACTATTATTCTACAAAACTTGGAATAAATTTCTTCAGTACCAGATATATAAGATACACACACACACACACACACACACACACACACACACACACGTATATATAGAGAGATATATATAGATAATACCGAAGGTGCCAAAAAAAAAAAGTATACCCATTTTAAGAGATGGTGTCTGTGTATTGCTTTTTGACATTGAATTGAATATGGTAGCAAGGTGTAGTTCAATGTTCTCCCCAAAGACAGAGTTAATCAGATGAATGGTAGTGTTACCAGAATTTCCTCTTAGGTAGGTCCTTGGTCTTAGGGATTTAAAGAATGTATCCACAGACCACAGATCAGTGGTAAGACAGAATTTATTTAACAGAAAAGAATACAGAAAAAAGCACCAGAGCTTTATGCAGAAGAAAAAACCCAAGTTGGAAAAAATATCTCCTCTCTGGGTGCTTTGTCTAGGGGCATATACATAGCCTAACAAATGAATGAAGACAATCCCTTTTGCTGAGGCAAATTGTCAGTGTCCCCAGGCCTAGGAAACTTACATGTAATTGACCAGGCCTGGGAAATGGGAGGGTTCCCTGTTCAGCTAGTGCAAGTGAGGGAGACAGATGAGGGGAGACACTAAGGCTGGCAGAGCTGGCAACCTGGAGGTGTCTCCTCAGCAGTTTTCAGCCCCTCTGGCTACTGGAGCCTCCTGTGGCCCCTCTGCCTACCCTCCAATCTGCTAGCTTCCTCTGCCGGCTGCTGCCACCAATCCCCCACCCCAGGGCAGAGACACAGAAGGTACGGCAGGTCCTCCGTCAGCTCTGCTAGGCCACCAGGACCACCACCACCCTATGTCACTAGGACAATCAAAGAAAACAGAAGCATGGCTGTTGTTTGAGGAGTACAATACAATTTGAAGTGGCATTTGAACCTGGAGAACATTGTGGAAGCACAACAGCAACAGACCCTCTAAAGCACTTAATAATGGCACATGTTCCTGGTAAGTTTGAGATGTATGGTGCTGTGTGTGATGTGCACCAGGATCTGGGGGGCCTTGCACACACCAAGATCTGGGATGCCTTGCACAGCACAATCCTACTTCTTTTGCTATGGTGGTGGAACAGTTTGCACACTTGCCACAGAAGTCTACCAAACAGTGACAGGAGTCAGCAGAACAAGCAAGCATAGGGCACATTCTTAAACAGCAAAATGGAAAGTTTTCATTACAAATCTCCACCAATGGTTTGCTGTCCTATGTTCTGTTGTCCCACTTAAATAAGCATTCTAAAAAAAAAAAAAAAAAAACCCTTCAGTGAGGGTCAGTCACTTCCTGCCATTGGCAGGCATTGTTTATAATGATAGGGCTAGAGGTTTTCTAGGTTGGTTGGTTTGTTTTCTTCATTTATTCTGTTTGGTGTTCTCTGAGATTCTTAAGTCTTTGGTTTGGGACTTGGTATTAATTTGAGGAAATTCTGAGTTATTGTTATTTCAAATGTTTGTTTTGCTCTTTCACCTCTCTCTCTCTCTCTCTCTTTTTTCCTGGTATTTCCATTTTATGTACTTGTCCCACAGTCATTGGATAATATATTAGTCTTTTCAGTATTTGTCTCATTGATTTTTTTGTTTTGAAGTTTCTCTTGATACATCCTCAAGCTCAGAGATTCTTTCCTCAGCCGTGTCCAGTCTACTAGTCAGCCTATTTAAGTCCTTTTGTTTTTTTTTTTTAATTTCTTTAACAGTGTTGTTTTCAATCTGTAGCATGTCTTTCCAGATTTTACCTAGGATTTCCATCTCTCTGCTTACATTGCCTATCCACTCTTTAATGTCACCCACTTTATCCCTTAGATCCCTTAGCATATTAATTGTTGTTTTAAATGCTTGCTCTTTTAATTCTAACATCTCTGCTATGTCTGACTCTGATCTTTACTCTGTTACTTCAAATTATGTGTTTTTGTTTTGCTTTTTTTAAAGCCATTATGTAGTCCATGTAATTTTTTAAATTAATATCTGGATGTTATGTACTCAATCAAATTAACTCTGATAAACAAGCATTTTAGCAATGTGGAAGCGAGGCATGGAAGAAAGGAAAGCATTCTATAGTTCCATAATTAGAGCTCAGTCTTTTAATGAGTCTGTGCCTCTCTCTGGACTGTGAACTTCATACGTGTTTCTCAACTATCTTTTCCCTCTTAGGTGGAGAGTGGACTGGAGTTAGGTGTTTCCCTTTCCCCACGTGGAAAGCCAGAAGGAGATACTTTCCTCACTCCAAGTGAATTGGGCGCTGAGAATACGCCAGCAGGCCCAGCTCTG
The DNA here is from genome assembly GCA_963574355.1 of Loris lydekkerianus. Taxonomy (NCBI): domain Eukaryota; kingdom Metazoa; phylum Chordata; class Mammalia; order Primates; family Lorisidae; genus Loris; species Loris lydekkerianus. The sequence goes on along the minus strand of CAUYPK010142055.1, from coordinate 22,983 downwards.
GTTAGGTAGCTTCTTTTGAGAGAAGGCATGAAGAAGAATAGAGTGTTCTGACATGTTCCAAAATAGTTTCTTTCTTCTCCCCTTGCTGGAAGAGTGGAGGATTTTTCTCCAACATTCACTGTGAGAATATGACAGAGCCCCTGGAGGTAAATCACAATGCTGTGGGAGCCTCCCATGACTGGATCTCCTGGAGTTTTATCTCTCACACTTGCCCACACTGAGCATCCAGCAGCTCTTCAATTACAGTTCAGATTTTTCTACCCTGACCCTGTTTCCCATGGAGGTTCCAGCTCCTCAGTCACAGCTCTGGTAAACTGTGACTACTGGTATTCCTGTCTGTCTCTGTAGTCCTAAGAGCAGTCATTTGGCCTGTGTTCTCCACTCTGTTACCAGTCCAATATTAGTCGCTGATTATTCAGTCTGTTCAGTTTTTTACTTGTGTCTGGGACAGAGGGGATACTTCTAAGGTCTTTACATGATGCGATCCACTTGCCTTCCTGCTACATAAATACCCACATCCTGATCAGCAGGAAAGAGCTTTTGTAAAAGTCAGTTGCCACAGAATCAAATTTAATTGAAATCAGATGTCATTATAAATTATATATGATTAGATAGAGAATAAGGAAATTGAAGAAACCTCTTGAGTGGGAGAGGAAGTCTTAAAGAAAGGACTTGAAATGATACACACAGAAATGATACCCATGTGATGAAATGAGAAATACCCAAGGTTATGGATACCTGAAATACCCTGATTTTACCATTGATTGCATATACTGTCTATGTGACAACCACTCACAGGAACCTCCTAAATATTTAAATATTAAAATTTCTCTTCAATAAGAGAAAAACAGTAGGGCTTTTTAGAAAAGAGATGACAAAGACTTTTAAAATATCAGACTGAGGATTAAATACAGGTATGATTATTATACTAAGGACTCTAGGTGAAAAAGTGGGCAATGTGCAAGAACAGATAGATATGATACAGAGTCATGGTAATTAAAAAAAAAAAATAAGTGCTAGAAAAAATACTATAACAGAAATAAAGAGTGCTGGCTGGGTACAGCAACTCATACCTGTAATTCTAGCACTTTGGGAGGCAGAGGTGGGAAAATGACTTGAGCTCAGGAGAGACCAGCTTGAGCAAGAGCAAGACTATCTCTACTCAAGACAGAAAAATTAGTGGGGCATGGTGGTGAGTGCCTGTAGTCCCAGGTACTCGCTACTCTGAAGCTGAGCTCAGGAGATTGAAATTTCTCTGAGCTAGGGAGACACCACAGTATTCAAGCCTGACCCCTCCCCACCGAAAAAAACAATTAAAATCAAAATAAATAGAAAGTAAAAACAATTAAGCACCTTTGACGGCTTATCAGTAAACCAAACATAGATGAGTTAAGAATCAATAAGCCTGAAAATTGTCACTATACATCCCCCCAAAGCAAATAGGAACAAAAAAGAATGGAAATAAACTAGCCTAGGAGAGCATGTTCAAGAAATGCCAAACAATTATAAAATATATATCTATGTGTGCTAGGTTTATCAGAAGAAAAAGAAAGAACAATTAAAGAATGCAAGAATTAATGATGCTTATTAATTTTCAAAATTAATAACAGCTACCAAATCACAGATGCAGGAAGTTCAGACAACATCAAACACAATAAATACATCCCCCCAAATGCACTTATTATGTTCAATGCATAGAATATCAAAAACAACCTGAAATAGAACAAGTATGAAAATTATGTTCAATGCATAGAATATCAAAACAACCTGAAATGGAACAAGTGTAAAAATTACATTGAAACCTCTCATCAGAAATTTTGTATTCAAGACAATTTAAATGCAATATTTAATGTGTTTGAGGAGAAAAGCACCAAACTAGAATTATACAGCCTGCTAAATTATCCTTCAAATGTGAAATAGAAATAGAAAGAGAAACTGTAATAGTTGAAGGAATTTGGTACCAGTAGATCTGCTTTTGTAAGGAATCTCAAAAGAAATTCTTTAGAAAAAGGAAAACTAAATACTCCAGAAATGAGATCTGCAAAAAGAAAGTCCATCAAAGAAGGAATAAATGATAATAAAATACAAAATATATTTCTCTTATTCTTTGTTGAGCTAATAAATGTTATTTTTCTTCCCAAAACAATAGTAATACATTAGATTTTTGGATAAATAAAATGAATGACAGGTATATAATGAAGTAAGAGAGCGAACAATTGAAAATTCTATGATTCCTTCACTACCAATAAAGTGGTTTAGTGTTTTTGGAAAGAGGAGTGAGATTAGTTGTAAAGGTAGATTGGAAACTCTACAACAACTAAAAAATTACAGAAAAAATTCATATCCTAAGGTAAGAGAGAAAATAAAATCATATAAAATGCTAAGTTATAACCAAAGAAGATAGAAAGAATAAAAAAAGAAAAAAGTCAATAAATAGGAAAGTTACAACCATAGACAGTATCAAGTCAATAACAGTCATGTGTCACTTTACAAAAGGGATCCTTCTAAGAAATGCATTGTTTGGTAAGTTCATCATGCAAACATCATGGAGTATACCTATACCAATCTAAGTAAGATGTCTTAATACACACCTAGGCTATATTGAAGACTATTGGCAAGGCTACAAACTGTACAGTTTGATATGGTATGGACTACTGGGGCATTTATAAAAAAAAAATCTAAACATAGGAAAAATACAATAACAATAACAACATTATAATTTTATAAGACCATGATTATCTGCATATAGGTGGTTCATCACAGATCCAAACATCATTATGTGATCCATAGCTGTGTATCAACAAACATTTTAATGGTGAATTATCCAAATACAGCAGTTATAAAACAGATACTGTCAGAGTATTCACAAAAGCAAAACCAACTATATATTGTCTATAAGAAATACATGTTAAATATAAATATTTTATATTTTAAAATATATTTTAAAGCTCATATCTTTTAAAACTAAAGGAATAGAGACAAGTATACCTTGCTAAAATTTATCAAAATAAAACTGAACTCAATCAAAATCCCACCAAGTTGTATTTTTGATATTCATAAACTTATTCTAAACATTACATGGAGAGACAAAAGACAAAAGTCAGCATGATATTAAAGAAAAACAAGCAAAGAGCATTGACATTACTCAACTTTAAAACGTATTATAAAACTACGATAATCAAGACACCGTGAAGATTAGCAAATAATGACAAATGGATAAATGGAACAGAATAGAAAACCTACAAATAGACTCACATAAATATAATTGATCATAGATAAAAAACTAAAGGGATAAAACAGTACAAAGTAAGCTTTTTTTTTTTTTTTGGCAAATGGTACTGGGGCAATTGGACATTCACATGTAAAATATTAATCTAGACAAAGACTTTACAAAAGTTAAAACAGATTATAGACCTAAATATAAAATGTAAAGCTATATAAAACTAAAATTTAAGAAAATCTAAATAAACTAGGGTTCCATGGTGACATTTTAGATATAAAAACAAAGGCATGATCCATGAAAGAAGATTGAGAAGCTGGACTACATTAAAATGTAAAAAATGTCTGTTATACACAAGACATTGCCAAGATAATAAGAAAACAAACATAGTATAAAGGAATTTTATCCAAAATATATAAAAACTCTCAAAACTCAACAGTAAGAAAGCAAATTAATTTAAAAATGTGCCAAAGATCTTAACAGACATCTGAAGAAAGGAGATATGCAGATGTCAACTAAGCATGTGAAGAGAGATACTCACAAGTCTGCATCCTGTACCATCGGGTAAATGCAAATAGAAATAAAAATGGGATCCCACAACACATTAATGCAAATAATCAAAATCCAGAACTCTGGAAATCATAAATACAGCAAGGATGAAGCAATAGAAACTCTCATTCACTCCTGGGGAAATGCAAAATGGTGTGGGCACACTGGAAGGGAGATTGTCAGTTTCTTAAAAAACTAAACTTACTCTTCACATATAATCCTTCAGTCTTGCTTCTTGGTAATTATACACAGAAGTCAAACACCTAATGAACACACACAAAACTGTGAATAGATGTTTAGAGTGGCCTTATTGATAATCATCTAAAATTGATAGCTCCTAAGATGCTCTTCCCAAGGTGAATGGATAAACTGTAGCAATGGAATGACTACCAAGCCATGAGAAGGCCTACAAGAAGCTCAAATACATTTATTACCTGAAGGAAGACAATTTTAAAGGATACATGTTACATGATTCCAACTGTATAACATTCTGGAAAAGACAAAAGTATAGAGCCAGTGAAAGATAAGTGGTTGTCAGAGGTTCAGAGGGATGAGGAGATGAATAGGAGGAGAACACAGGATTGTCAGGGCAATGAAAATGCAGGTCTAATGCCACTACACAGTAGAAAGGTGTACGCTGCCATTATGCATTTGTCCACACCTGTGGAAAGCACAACACCAAGAGCAAATCCTAAGGTAAATATGGACTTAGGGTGATGATGCCTGTCAATTTAAACTCAATAATAACTAAAGCACAACTTTGGTGGGAAAGGCTAATAATGTCTGTGATAGGAGTGTATATGGAAAATTTCTGCACCTTACTTTTTTTTTTTTTTTAATAAGCTGTTGAAGAGAGTACACTGATGTGGAGTTAAAGTGCAGTGGCATCATGATAACTCACTGAGACCTTAAACTCAGCTGCAGCAACCCTCTTTCTTCAGCTTTCTGAGTATGTGGGTTTACAAAAAAAAAAAAAAAATCACATTTTTCTATGTTTTATGGAAATGGAGTTTCACTCAGGTTTGCCTCAAACCCCTGACCTCAAGTAGTCCTCCAGCCTTGTCTCCCAAAGTGATGAGGAAAAATGAATTAAAGAGAAAAAAAGGAAGAAATGGGGGGGGGGGGGGAAGAATCACAAGGTAATAAAATAGCAGTGCAATATACTTTAAGTCTTTACATTGAAGACAGGAAATAGTATTAGTCTAAGGTCAATGTCTAGAATAGATATGTGAAATTTATTTTCTGCTCTAGATTCTTTCCTTGCTGTCTCTTTTTATTAATTTCTGCCCTTTCAGCGTGCTTAATTTTCATCTAGAAGTGTGCATTTCCTTAACAAAATGCATTCTTCATTTTTAATGAAGTACCAAGTAAGGCTGATGTGGCTGATTCCAACAATACTGTAACTATCAAGGCTCCCTAGAAGATCAGATGTGACCACTTTGAATCACTTCTTCACACTTTCCCATTATAAAATGTTCTTGTACTTTTCCCTCTTTTAACCAATATTTTACTTTATTAAATTCTGTTGAATATATAGGATATCCTCATAATTCTGAGGTATAGAGTTTATTTTGGAACATGTAAGTAAATGATTTACTTTTTTCTCCAGTAATTTTATCTTGCTTAACTTCCAGAGTGCTATTAGACACAGCAAAATAGAGCTTCACATATAATATAATTTTTAAATGTGTAAGTATGCATGGGTGGCTTTGTGCTTTTAACTGATCCAAATGACAGATCTAGGGACTCAGTTTTCATTTTTTCTACAGACGAATTTTCTCTAACTGCTTTATGTAATAATAAGAAGGCATCACCTGCCACCTTTGCTTCCTAATGAGTTCTTGAATACCATTTGGAGGCAGCTATCTTTAAATGTAAGAATCACATAGCTGGCACTCTGCACTAAATTGCTTCCTATCTTTCTGATCGTAGAATGTCAAAAAACTTTTTATTTCTGCCTATCATTTTTTAGTCATTGAAGAATATTTTTCTGTAATTACATAATAGAAATTAATTACTAATTGTGGAATTTTTGCAGAATATTTTTCTGTTATTACAAATGGAAGTTTTTAAATTTACCAGATATTTCTCATTTGTAATAATGATACCTTAATGTGCACAATTATAACAGATATAATTATTTGATTAACTTTCTGAGATTATATCCCAGAAAAAATATGGTCTTTCGAGAACTAGAAGAGGGCTTATAATTAGAGTTCTACTTATAATAAAGTATGTTGGTTTATGACATCTGATGATATATAATTGATATTTTCTTCTATTGGATGTACTTCTGGAACCAGGATAATATTGAATAAACACTCTTAGGCAGTTTTCTTTCTCAGAGGGAAGAAGGATGGAAAGACACAGAAATGGAACCCATGTAGAATAGAAGATTGTCCGAGATTACGTCCATTAATAACAGACACGTAGTAGTCACTGAAAGATGTATCAAAACGTAAAACTCATTGGTTTCCATTTCCAATTTTTGTGGAGCAGACCAATCACAATTCCCCATGGATCAAATTAGATATACATGGATGGACTTTTCACTTAAAATCCAAATAAAACTTAAAGGCCTATGTTCAAACTCCAACAGAAATTTATATAGAGTAAACAATTAGGTCAATTCCCCCTCTTTCAAGTGAAGCAACGAAGTTGTAATAATATTCAATCTACCACCTCTTTGCCTAATGAACATTAAAAATGCTGTTTGTGGAGAGGAAATAGTAATTGAAGCTATTTACCTCAATGTTGTGGTGATTTTACCTAATTACTCCTCAATCATTGAGTCACACTTATCAATGAGCAAAATTAGCCTGCTTGTGAATTTTTGTGTGTGTTTCACTCAAGGATGTGGTTACGAAGGCTTGGCATCAAACTTAGTGGCTCACGCCCTGTGCTTGGCCACTTACATTTGAAATAATTGCTTGAGAATTATAAATATGTAGTAGGTGGGATTGTACATTTAATGATATGTTCCAGTAAAAGGAACTTTGTTGCTTACAGGACATACAACTAAAGGAAAAAAAAAAAAAAGAAAGAAAAAGAACAGACTACTGAGAAGAAATTAACAATTAAATGGTATAGTGCCAAAAACTAATCTAAAAACATAGTTTCTTTTTTTTCTCACTTTCTAAGTAAAAAAAAACAAATGATTAAAAGATATGCTGGCAATAAGAGCTGACCTTTCCCTTTATTAGGTTGAAGAAATTCTTAAGTAAGTGAGTCATTAATTCTGTAATAGGTATTTAAAAAATCACAATTGCCGGGAAAAATACATGGAAAATAATCAAATATTGCTGTACTTAAAAATAGTTCAAAATCTTAATTTGTACATACATTAATATTTAGTGTTATATTTTATCATTGTACATTTGTAGACATTCAAAAGAGGGTTACAGGCAATTTAGGTTTGAAATAATCTCCTCTCTTCTGTTTTATATTACTCTCCACATTGCTCTAGATTAAAAGAATAAATTTATTCTGATGTCCACAATAAAGAAAGTCAGTCCTTTTGGAGAAGTCCTGAGGATTGAGAAACTACCTAATATTGACATTCTGTGTCAAAACATTAACAGTATATGCAACATATTTCCATTTATTATACTGTTTCTACATACAACCGACTTTTGCATGCATTTTATTTGCACTGTTTCAGCACACGTAAGAATATTTTCTTCAGCTGAGACATGCTAGTGAAACCAATCAGTGCATGTTAACTTCATGATTCCAGTAAACTCTGTAATGATTCCTCATGGGATATGTTAAGGTAATGCTAAAATAGGCTGTTATGAGTCAAAATGTCTTTGGGCTAAAATAAATTGCTTCCAGTATCATTAAGGCTGCTGAGTAAGATTTTTAACCCATCGAAAATGATCTCTCATTTTACACAGCTTTTCTTAATTCCTTTTAATTTTGTTGCATCTTATATCTTTCACTTACAATGAAAATTATTCTCTGTTTTTTTTAAATATTTCAATGTTATATTACTTCCATAGATTTGGAGCACCAAAGAAAAATGTATTTGTGAAGTATAACATATTGAAATATTGAAATAATGAAATATAAAGCATTATCATGGAAAAGACATGAACAATTACAAAACAGATACAAGGTAACTGGGAGAAAGAATATCGCAAAGTTGAATTGTCACACTAATTCCTATAGTGTATTGATCTCTTGGAATTTGCTATTAATGGAATATATTTTGTTGGTTATCTTCAAAAATGTGCTATATATTTATCTTACCTTATAGCATCATTTTTGTTTTATTTATTACAATTTGTATTTGTATTATTTTAACAGTTTGTCATAAGTTATTTGATAACCCTCATGCCAGGATTTGTACCCGTATCTACATAATATAGCCTGTTTATTAGGTAGTCCTGCTTTTCTAACTCAGAGCCATAAATTTAACTTTGCTGAAGAGGAAGCAAAAATTAGTAGCATAATGGCAAGCCGATGGCAGCGGGCCATAATTATGAAGTGTCTGTGGGGGAGGGATCTGGCAGAGAAAGAAGCAGCGAGGGACTCAAGTTCCACTTCGTTTTAGAGACAGGTATATCATGTAAAGATATTTGAGAATACTAAAATCATTGTCGTTTTTGTTACATTATTTAGTTACTTCTTTCAACAAATTTAGGTTTACACATTTCCCCCCCCCCATTTTTTTTTTTTTGGCAGTTTTGAGCATCTACATACAATTGGAAATATAGATATAGTACTTAGTATCTTTCCTCATTAGTCTGCAGTTAACAAATAAAGAGTGAACATAGCTCCAGCCTAGGGAATTATGAAAACTCTGATTATCAAATTATGAAATTTCAGACTCTCCTAGAAATTTAGTGAGGAGAAATAAAGATGGACATGCTCGTACTTAATAACTACGGGGCTAATGGGGCTAAGTAGTAATTGTTGCAATACTGATGCTGATAATAAAGTCAAAAGCGGTAGAAAGAAATAGTATTTGTATTAAGGAAGAGATAGTTGGGTGGGGTTATGGAAAATCCTAAAATATGCTGCTGTGTTAGGGTTTCAGTGATGTTAGAATTAGTTAAAAATCTTATCTGCAAAGGTAACACAACACAACTTCATAATATATTCATGAACTAAAAACCTTTAGAAAAGTTAACGATATTTCTCTTTTATGTAATATACGGATTAAATAATACCAATGTGATTACTAATTAGTTTTAAACATTTTGAGGTCCTATTATATGTTAATTACTATACATGATAGGAACAATAGAAATAATAGTGACAAATTTAGCCAATACAATATTAACCTTTAACGAGTCTAATAAAATTCAGTCATCAAAAGAAATAAATTCATGAAAGCAATTTCTGAGTATGGGTGAATAAAAAAAGTGAAAGCAAGATGTTCTGGGGAAATATATATTAAGGATACTTAACGTGGACTAGGCATCAAGAAAGCCTTCCTGTAGAAATAGCACCTGAGCAGAACTGTAAAGTATGAATACAGTTAATGTTGTGTTAGAACTCTAAGGATGAAGTTATCCAGACAGAGGAGGCAGTAAATTTGTAGTAATACGGACTAAAGACAGAACCCTATGTTCAAGAAATCAAGAGTCCAGAACTATTGGAAGTGCAATAAAAAAAGGAACAAAGACTGACCGTGCAGTCAGACACCAGATCTTGATATGCATTCAAGCTATTTTGCCTCTGTAAAGTAGTTTTCATATTTGTCCTAAAGAAACTAATTTTTAAAGGTTCTTAGATGAAAAAAAAAAAAAAATGACATTTCCATTTAAATTATGCTCTGCTCATTGTGGAGAATAAATTCCATTATGTGTGTGTGAACTTAAGTGGAATTAACATCCTTAATTGTTGAATGTAAATTGGTGTGTCGTGTGCATGTGTGCTCATGTATCCACTAGCTTAAATATGTTAATTTTGTTTTTCAGATATTTTGGGTCCTGAACATTATTTTTATTCCTTTTTAAAGATTTATATAGTAGTAATTGCTTTTTCCTCATCTTTATGTAGTGACCTTCTTAAAATCTAGTACAGTAGTGTGATTTGCTTTGATGAGTAATTCATCTAACTTACCATAGCTAGCCACTTGTCTTTTAGTTAGCATTTTTCTGGTATAACAGATCCACCAAAAACAAAATAAAACACATGCCTTCCATACTCTCCAAATTTTTTCATGAATACAAAACACTTTAAATACATATGATTTGCATATATTATTTGTAGCTTAATCCTGTTATTTTCTGTCTGTTGTTACATTTTCCCTATTGTTCTCCTTTCCTAGTATTTATGATCTCATAATTTTCACAATTAAATATTACTTAACTGCAGTGGGAATATATTTCTTTCTTTCTTTCTTTTTTCTTTCTTTGCAGTTTTTGGACGGTGCTGGGTTTGAACCTGCCTCCTCCAGTACATGGGGCCGCAGCCCTACTCCTTTGAGCCACAGGGGCCGCCTAGGAATATATTTCTTCAAAAAATCACCCAAATCAGATTTCTGGCGTGGATGTGGAGAGAAAGGAACTCTTATTCGTACATATACTGCTGCTGGAATTGCAAACTAGTACAATCTCTATGGGAAATAGTATGGAGATTCCTCAAACAACTAAAAGTAGACTTACCATTTGATCTATCAATCTTATTACTGAGTATTTACCCAAAGGAAAATAAGTCATTTTATTAAAAAAAAAAAAAAAAGACAACCTGCACTTGAATGTTTATTGCAGCACAATTCATAATCACAGAAGTGTGGAATCAACCCAAGTGCCCATCAGTTCATGAGTAGATTAGTAAAATGTGGTAGATATGTACCATGGAGGACTACTCAGTCATAAAAAATGAACTAATACCTTTGCAGTAATCTGGATGGAACTGGAGACCATTCTTCTAAGTGAACCAAATACCACGTGTACTCACTACTAAGTTGGAACTAGTTGATTGGCCTTCAAGTACACATTTGGTAGTAAAAGTCAATGGAAAGGAAGCAGGCAGAAGAGGATAGAGGGGAAGGGTAACCTCACACTATTTGGGTAATGGGCACACTTATAACTTTGACCCCAACTTTACAAAAGCAACTCATGTACTAACTCATAGATGCCTGGTGTTATTCTGAAATGTAGAAAGAGAGATGTAAAACAAATATTTTGAAACCCCAAATAATGATTTTTCAATTTGTATGGATACGTAATAGTTGTACATACTTATGAAGTACATGCAAATTTTTTTCTTTTTAATTATTATAATAGTTCTATGAATTTATAGGGCACACGTGATGTTTTGAGACAAGCATATAACATGTGTTGTTTAAATCTGGGTAACTAGGATCAATTACAAATAGTCATGTTATTTTTCTACTATACACTAGATCATATTCCTTCTGTCTTTTTTGTACCCATTAACAAACCCCTCTTTATTGCCTCTCTCCATTATTCTCCCTCGTCTCTAAGTGTCTATCTAAAGATGACTAAATTGAAAAATGTGGTGATTATACACAATAGAATATTAGTAAGCCACAAAAAGGAATGGAATCTGACCATTTGCAACAACATACATAGAACTAGAGGGCATGGTGGATAGTGAAATAGACCAGCACAGAAAGAAAAATACCACGAGTCGTCACTCATATGTAGGGGCTAAAACAGTGGATCTCATGGAAGTAGAGGGTAGATTGAGGATATTCATGACTCCATTTTCTCTCTGTTATTCATTTATTGGCTTCATTTGTGTAAAGTTCAGTAGTTACTCTGGGGTTTATTACCTTCCTCTTTTGTCTCATGGTCCACTTTCAGATGAATAAATGCTGATTCCCTGTTGGGATATAGGAATGAGTTCGTCAGAGGCTACAAGGAACCTTATACTACTGTCTTGGTAGATGCATGCTGTTTGTACTCCCCACCAAGTTACTGTCTCTGTCAGAAAATAGGCCATTATTTGTGGTGTTTCATCACCCAGGCAGGTTGTACCTTATTGTTAGGTACTAATAAAGGTTGCCCCAGTACAGTACATACTACATCATGCAATAGATGCCCACTGTTGGCAGTACAGGCTACCTGCCTCTGCCCTCTCGCTCCATCCTGCACTCTGTGGATTTCCACTCAGAGCCATTTATGGAGCATTCACCAGGTGAGAGATCCAGACAGCAGACTTCATGTTGTGGGTGACAGATTAGGGTGTACAGCTCAAGCTCTTTGTGACCTCTTAACTGCCTTTTGACAATATCTCCAGAGTGGGGGCCTAGCACTTCTTGGATTTTTATCTTTGAACACATCTGGCCACTATGCAAGGATCCAGATAGGGAAAACCACCCTGTTGCAGACTCAATGTTATCACTAAGTCTCTTGAAGCCACCCTCTTGCAGACTCAATGTTATCACTAAGTCTCTCTCCTTATCTTGTCTTAAAATAAGAGAAAGTGTCATTTCAAGAGCAGGGCAAAAATTTCACCCCACCCTGCACACATATACAGATAATTAATCCAGAGTGCAAGCTCCTTAATTCTACTAATGTATAATTTCATTGCTTTTTGAATTTCCAGTGTTGTCTTAGTATAGATTAGGAGTAAATGACAAAGTTAATATTTCAATATTGGTTCTTGCTTTCTTAAATAATTTCTAAATAAGTTGAGAAGCTCCTCTTTAAAGTTGAGGGCAGTTATGGCTAATTGATGCCTGTTCTGTTCTTTTTAATTGAAAATCCAAGATAATAAGAAATATTGTATTTTATTCACCTGCTAAAATATGTGTCCTACAATAGTATCTGACATTTCAAATTCATCATGTGTTTTCATTTCATAGTAATGTTTTAAGTTTCTATTATTCATGCTCCTAGAATTCTTTTTAAAAATAAAAAAAAATAAAAAAAAGAAAAAATTTAATTCATTATCAGCTACTTTGCCACGATGTAACATAACACAAAATTACACAATGTAATTTCGTTAATATTTCTTTGATATTATTGATGTTTCCACTTTATCTTTGAACATGATCAGGTTTTGTAATTGATGAATATGGGCCTCAAAAAGATGTGTAGTCTGTTATTTTAGTGTGTAGAATTTTGTAAAATGTTGCATGAAGCTCCTGTATATTTCTACTCCTATTTGATTTTTCCTAATCTAGTAGCATCTCAAAATATTGTAGTCTAATCCTCTCCTACAATTTTTATTTATCTGTTGCAGAATTTAATTCATTTAATCATTGCTTTGTAACTGGTAAGGCAGTATTTTGAAGTTCCTTCATGTTCACAATTAAACTATATTGTCAATCTATTTTTCTTTTAAGAATATATGCTATCACACTTTGACCTCATGATCTTTGCTTTATTTTATTTTGTGTAGGGCTATAAATAAATGAGTGTTCTTCACTACCAATAAGTGATTGATGGCAGTCAAGCAAAACAATATAGATTTAATAAAGGGGTTATTTAAAATGATGATAAATACATTGATTTATACATTTATTCTTTTATTTATGTATTTATTTTGTTGTAACCACTTTTAAGTGCAAGAGAATAGGAAGAAATCACTGGCTTGTAGAATGAGACGTTATACAAATAGAGTGACTGTAACTTTTGGTCAGGTGGAAGCAACACTGAAGGATAGAGCTTGAAAGGAAGTTTTCTGAGCTTCTTTCTCACCCTGCCTCCTGTATTTCCCAGGGACTCTAAGCGTCCACAGGCTACTTTGCCACAATGTAACTATATGGTAATGGCTTGATATTACCCAAGGAGGTCTGTCTCTGAAGCCAGAGAACAGGGTGAAGAAAAGAGAAAGATGATTCTAGATGGGCAAATGGCAGATACCTAGCACAGCTTCATTTCTCTCTCAACGTTTATTTTTTGTCAGGTTTAAAAAAATGCTATCATAAAATGAACGAACTAATTTTCATCTACTGTCATATCAGCATGTGATGATAATCAGTCACACTCCAAGTGACATTGGAGTGCTTCATATAAACTTGGATGGAAGGAAGGGAGATGGCATTAAATAATATAATATAAGAATAGCTGCAATGACATCCAATTATGCAGCTAAAATGAAAATTAAAGTAGTTATCTGCCAGCTTAACTATTCCATCCTCTAGGACTGTTAATAACTCCAAAGGGTGTTGTTTGCAAGGAACCACTATAAATTTATTATCCTCAGTCATTTTTTTTTTAAATAAAATTTATGTCATAGTCAGAGCAAATGTAGTGTGGGATAACATAGTAATGGATAGGTCAATGTAAATGTCTATCAACTTGTGTTGATGACAGAAGCACTGTGAATAGGAAGACCCCTTCATACTTGGAAGACATATATCATCAAAAAGACAAAGCCTTTCGCTCTCCAGGGTAGGAGAAATTCAGTTTAATCAAGCTGGTATCACATCAGTTTTCTGGCTGTTCCCATCAGAAAATTATATTATATTGGATACTCAGAAGTGGCAAAAGCCATATAAGCCTTAAAAGGTCTAATCATGTTTTTAAACGAATGCATTGCTTACATCCTTGCTTCCAAAGACGCTTTGTAAAAGGAATCATTGGCAATCACTCACGTGGCTGGGAGAAAAGAATGATATGCAAAGTCCAGTTCACCTTTTCCACCTGCTTACGTCTCTGTAGATGTCACCTTCTGTGCATTTTATGGAATTTGCTCATTTTGAGAGATTTCTCTCCCAAATCTCCTTTATATGAAATTATAAATTATAATTTATGTACATCTCATTTCACCAACCTAACTCATTTGGCAATGCCAAATTGTCCAATACGGATAGGTGCATCCCTCCCGCTTCCACTTAACGTAACAAACATTTAAATATAATGCTTACAGTTTTCACTTATGAAAGTGTTTCCTGTTACTACTTTGTTTTTTTCAAAATTGTGTCTGGAAAATTTCACACAAACAGAACATGAAAGAACTTTACAGTGAAACAAATATATTTCTTTGCTATGTCCTAGTCTACAGTTAACATTTTACCGTATTTATGGTACAACATACCTCTCTGTTCCTATTGCCAGCCATTACTCCATCTTATTTTTGATGTAACACAAAGAAAACTGCAGATTCTATCTATCCATCTATCATCTATCTGTCTACGTGTTATGTATCTATCCATCTACACACACATTCAGATGCTTCAACATGCATATTGTGAGGCAGAATCTGACACCAATTTATGGTTCTTTCTTTAGTCAAAATTTACATTCAGGAAACAGTAATGTAAATGTATGATTTGGTGGATTGCAGCAAATGTATACACCTGGGTAGCTAAATGTTACTAAAATATATTTTATTTTTCCAGAGCTCATTACCATTCATGAATATATTTTACAGAGGTAACATGATATCAGATTCAATTGTTACGTAGCAGTAGCATTAGAACATCTACAATGAGTGGTTTTCTCAGTGCCAAGGAAGTCTAAGCCACCTGTCAAGAAGTTTACTTATGCTTTCCACAACATTTTGTGTCATTTTCTTATATACCACTTTAATTTTACAGGGTATCTAAGAAGTTCGTGTACAATTTGCCATGTTAAACCATTGTAAATTGCACATGAATTTTATGTCCACCCTGTATGTTTAAATGAATCAAGTAGAACTAGTTGATGCTGAGAAATTCAGGACACATTTCTTGTTATCTTATAATCAGCCATTGTCTCTTCTGCCTTGTGATTTCTTTCCTGAGAATCGTGGAGAACGAAATCATCCCAGCTAAAGCTGTCTCAATATCTTTTGAGTTTGCTCTGTCAAAAGGAAATGGGGAGAGGGTAATGGGTCAGGCCACATCTATGGTGCATATTTTTATCTATAATAAAAAAAAAAGGTCATTACTGATAGCTATCAATTGTACCATTATGCTGCTGATTAGATTGTGATAGAGTGTCTCTAAATTTTCAATAAAATTTTGACTATCAAAAAAAAAAAAAAGGAAACGGTGAAGATGGCAGACTTTTTCTTGCTGGGAGTCCAAAGATAAAAATTTGTTGTTACTAATTACTTGGTAAATGGAACAGAGAAGCAATTCCAAGTGGATGAGTGTGTGTGCGTGGGTGTGTGTGTGTGTGCATGCCACGCAGGCACATGCGGACATATCCTCTAAAGTTAGCCTTTGCTCCGGCAACTAAAGGCAAAACACTTTCTGTTGAACTTAAAACTGTTTTTGATTTTCATTTTTGAATGGAAAGTAATAATTTTTCTCCTCCATGGCTGTGTAGAAGATGTCAGGACTGTTCAGTGTCTCTAGGAAAAAGCTCTTAGAACAAGCTCTTAGCAGCAATTCATTACTTTCTCAGATATAGTACTATCTGATCTGTCTGACTTTTGTAGCAATCAAATAGGGATATTGTAAGAATCTTCATCCCTAAATCTCTCAAGCATTTGTTATTAGCTATAATTTCTGCAACTTCCTTAAAAACTTGGGAGAACATTCAAAAGGTTTCCCCAATTGGGTTTTTGCAATATGGTGTATATCTTTTCCATGGGTTAGGAAACTCATTGTCAGAATTTGGTTACTGACTATACATTTTATTCTTACTACACATTTTTAAACTGAGGAAATCAGTTTTTCTTTGCTACATCCTAGTCTCCAGTTAACATTTTAACATTATTTATTGTACAACATACCTCTCTGTTACTGTGAGTCATGACAAGACAGTCTTGGAACCATGTTCTTCATATCATTTGCTCTAATCTATTTAAACAGTTAAATATGCAAATAAATATTAAGAAAATATAATATTCTTGAGGTGTTAAAATAATATATTCTCCAAAAAATTGGAGAATAATAAAGAAACAGCACCCTGCCATATATCAAAACAATGTGCACAATTCAATTGATTTGTGTTGGCAACAGATAGTTGTAAATAACAGATCACTTCTGATAATAATAGGATACAAGTAAGAGAGAACAAGTTTTACAACATTTTGCACATTTTATGTTTATATAGATAAAGCTTTGTTGGAATATATTAATATTTAAATATGAATATACAAGTTTATAAATTTCAAACAAAGCACATACACTGAAAAAGGGATAATTTTTTGAAACTGTTAAGTGGACTCATTGCAATTACAAACAAAAGGTCAAAAAATATCCACACTACTATTGAAAAACAACATAGTGCCTGTATTTATTTTACTAGATGTCAAAATTTATATGGCAATATTATACAAAACAGTGTGGCAGTGATAAAAAATAGAAAATAAACTCATGAAATGCAATACGGGAACCAAAGCCAACACATATGCGTCAACACTTCACATGTTACAAAGTGGCGTTACTTTTTTATTCAGTGTTTTCAATTCAGATGAAGCATTTACTCTGAGGAAGAGTAATACTACCAAGGCATGTGAAATCAAATGCTATATAATACTTATATTACCAAAATCCTGACTTCGTATTTTAGAAGAGCATTCTGGTGAATCTCATAATTTCCCAACATTAAAATTATGCGTCAACTATGGTAATAAATACATCTAAAAATTAAATATACTTAAAATATTCTATAAAAGAGACACATTGGTCTTTTTGCCTTCCACCTTTCAAAATATATTACCTATGTTTTCTTTCTTTAAAATGTTTTAAAATATATTGTATAAAGATTTGAAATGTTAAACATGCAGTAAGTATAACTGGAAGTTTTCAAACATTAATGTCCATTGTTTCTATTAATGTTAATTCGGAAAAAATAAATTTTAAAACTCTATAAATAATAGAAATTATTTCAAAAAGTATTTTGACATTCTAAAGCCATCATTTTTTAACGTTTTCTTTAAGAATACATTTATTTTAATTTGATACAATGAGCATATTTCTTTTAATAACATTTGTTATGAACTTTCAGCAAAAAGTTGTGATTATCACAACTTTAGAAAATTGTGATTATGTCTAATTTATTTGAAAAAAGTAGAGGAACCAATTGAGGAATAATTAGGAAAATTCACAAAATTAATTATGTTCCTTCCAGGAAAACAACACCTTTCAGGAACAAACACTCTCTTTTTAGATCACAATAAGTCATATTTATATTCTATTCCACATAAATCTAATACTTTAGTGTTGAAAATACAGATGTTCCAATATACTTGTTGACTGATGATTAATTAAAGAACACAGTATTTCCTAAGTTGGCATGGATGAGTACAAGTAAAATTAAGAGTGAAGCTGTCTACTTGCAAGACCTGGGTGGAAGTGTTCAACATGCATGAGGTGGTGGCATAAACTGAATGGGCAGTCATGGCGATCTTCAGTATCACACACTTGTTGCGGAAATATAAACAAAATTGAGCCTGACTTGGGAAAAAAAAAAAAAAAAGTAAAGCTGTCTGTATCTACTTAGATTGGTTAAGGTTAAGTAGAATTTAGATTTTTTTTTTTACATACATATATAATTTTAACATCAAAAACAAAATTCTGCACATTTTACTTTTTATTGATAGATAATAGTTACATATTTATAGGGTGCATGTGATACATGCATACAATGTGTAGTGATCAAATCAGGATAACTGGGATATCCATTTTCTCAAACATTTATTCTTTCTTTGTGTTGGGAACATTCCAGATCTTCTGTTCTGTACATTTAACAGTATTTAATAGTTATCACTATAAAATTGTGGGCTCCTTGATGAATTTAAAAGCAATAGACATCGTCACTATTTATCTTTAATAGATATCTGTACAGAATAATTAAAATATCTGCAAATCTCCTTTACCTTTCCAGAATGTTAGGTAACTTGCAAAAGCAAATTCAACTATAAAGAAGTACAATTTCCAAATTACTGTTTTCAAAATTAAACTTTAAAGTTGAGAGTATTTCAATCCTACCAAAGCTATTACTTGGACAAACGAATACAATTTGAAACATGAAAAGAAAGGATACCATATGCTCCCAAGGAATAAGAAAATAGTTTAAAAATTGGTAAGATGTGGAACACACGCCGTGAAGCAGAACACTACGCAAAGCGTGGAGCAGCTGGCGAGCTGCATTTCTCAAGTGCTTGAGTGCCCAGAATGAGATGTGCTGGAACCAACATCAATAGGAAGACAAAACACTTCTGCACACAGCTGTTCAGACAAATTAAAATTATAAAGTTACCTAATTCAGTAACTTAATTTTTATTGAAATATTATGAAATAAAAGAAAATATCAACTTAATAAGTATTAGATCAAAGGAAATGCATAGTATATAAATTAGTAAAGTACTATAAAATAGATAAAATCAGAAATTTTATAATGACCAAAACATTTGATGTCATTAATAAAATTGTAATTTGTCTTTATAACTTATTACAACAAAATCAAAGGATATTACTGGCCAATGAATAATATTTTGACTAATAATGGAATGGAAGCTTTCAAAGGTCTAAATGAAAATTTGAAAATAGTAGAAAAAATAACTTTCACATTCTGTCACACTTGCATAAATTCTCTTACATTTAAGCACTCTTTAGAATCAACTACATAGTGAATGCTTATGGAAAATTAATCGTTTTTTGCTGCTCTGTAGACTAAGGATTCCCAAAGGCTCCTCTCATCTAGTTTCTAATTACTTATCATTCTCCTCTCTCTTGTTTATTTATTTCATTCAGTGAACACATATTCTTTTGAGACATTGAGATATGTCATGCTCTGCGTAGATATTTGAGATGCATCAGTTAAGAAATAAACCAAAACTCAGCATTCATGGGCTTTTTATTCTAACAGGAATAGAGAGCTAGTAAAAATTATAACTAAGTGAATTATATAATAAATTTGGAGGTGGAAATTGCTGTTGACAAGGTAAAACGGAATAGAAAGAGTAAGGAATGACAAACATGAATGAAATTTTCATGGGCAATTTGGGGAGGCCTCACTGAAAAGGTCATTTTCACCCCAGAACTTTCTTTCTGCTATGAGAAAGCCTTGCTTTTACTCTTAAAAACTAATTGTATTTCTATAGTATCCTGATTATATTCACTGAATAATATTTAATGTATTTTTAAAAATTTAAAATTTTTTTATTCTTACATTTCAAAAATTTAAATGTCTATTACCACTGTTCTTTTTTTTTTTTTTTTTTTTTTTTAACTGTTCTATCTTTAATGCTTTCTTCTTCTCTTTCATAGAAGGTAACATCTCTTATTTTTGGAGAATATTCATTATTATGTGCTATATAAAAATGTTTACTTCTTTCTAA
Organism: Loris lydekkerianus; assembly: GCA_963574355.1. Taxonomy (NCBI): domain Eukaryota; kingdom Metazoa; phylum Chordata; class Mammalia; order Primates; family Lorisidae; genus Loris; species Loris lydekkerianus. The sequence goes on along the minus strand of CAUYPK010142055.1, from coordinate 3,065 downwards.
CATAAAATGATTTTCATCTCGATTCTTATGGATGAGTTATAAAAGACTTTTTCCCTTTCTTTTATATTTTATTTCATATAGATTTTTAAATCACTGTACCTGTTATCTCTTCCTGTGTAATAAATTTCACAAACTAAGTAGTTTAAAGCAATGTGTATTTATTTTGTGACCGTTACTGCAGGTCAGGGTCTGGGCATATATTCTCTACTTCACTGCCTTACAAGAGCAATCAATGTATCAGCTAGAGCTGTTATTGCACCAGAGATGAGTCTGGGGGAGAGATTTGCTTCCAAGCATACTCAGGTTGTTTGCACAATCTGTCTCCTAGCATATGTAGGCAGGGACTCCTATTTTTTTTCTACCATTTGGCAAGGGTCCACTCTCTGCACTTAGAGGTGTCCCACATTTCCTTTGGAAATGTCCTTCTCCACTGGTCCATTCAAAACATGGCAACTCATTTTTCAATGTCAACAGAGGAGTCATTGCTCTCAAGCATTCTAGCAAGACAGACCCTACACATAATATGAATTGCACGTGAGAGTGACATCACATCAGCATTGCCATGTCTAGTGGTAAGCAGCAGTGCATAAACCCTTCCCATACTTAACAGAAAGTGGTTGTTATGCCAGCTTGAACACGGGGTCATTCTAAGATCTACCTGCCACAATTATAAACATGAATGTTTCTGTTTAGGTTCTGTCATTTTCAACATATTACCTTTACTTTCAACATAGTTTGGGAACATTGACCTATGAAATATAGTCCTTCAATTCAAATTGATTTGTTATGCTTTGTAGGCATGCATACCTGTGTTCTGTGGGACAGAACAACCATTTGGTCCTCTGACATGATTAGGTAATAGATATAGCTGAATAAATTTGTCTTACTAACATAATAATTTGAAGATCATCTATTATCTTTGTCTTTGCTTTTTCATGATACATTTTTACTAATGCTACTGTCAAATTTCTTTCCATTTCTTCCTTTATTATAAACAAAAGTGCCTTTAAAAGATTGCTATGTTATTAGAATCAATCTTGATAATGATTTCAAGTAGAAACCATTAGTTTGAGAGTGAAACTTTTCTGCTTGCAAGACAGTTCCTCTGTATTTTAGGTATGATTCCTTATATTCTAGTTATTGTATCCCTTGCAATATATAAGTTATACTAAATAATGGTAGTAATTCAAAGTCCCCCTTTATCTTGTTTGGAATATCTTGTTTAATTATAAACAAGAGTGTGAAACTTCTATGTGAATTCCAATAATTTATATTAAGATTAGTAGACATTTTCTTCAGGAATTTTCATTTTATTTTCAGTAGATATACATTAGACAATTAAGTTCATGAACTAATCCTAGAGAAAGTGCTACATACCTTGTTGCTATATGTCTCTATGATCACCTTTGAAATACTGTTCTTGGGAAGCTACGCATGGAGGCCAGAGCCTAGTCTACCCTTGAGAGCAATTTTGGAGCTCTTTCTCTGGAGTACCTATCAGTGTTGGTGTTGTATGAAGTCTGTCAATTAACTGCACAAACTCATCCTAGAAAAAGCACTACATACTTCCTTGGTGAATATCACTATGGTTACATTCAAAGTGACCTTTGGTCGTCTGGTGACCACACTGAAATTCAGCAATGCAGTGTGTGGCACTTTTTAAAGGATGATTTGCAATCTTAATTGTAAGACCATTGCAATGATAGCTGTGATGGCCATTTCAGAAAAAGAGTTCCAAAATTGCTTTGAAGGGTGGACTAGGCATTGGCATCAGTGCACAGCTTCCCAAAGAGAGCACTTTGAAGGTGACTGTAGCAATATGCAGCAATTGGTGAATGAATAAAAACTGTGAAGTCAAGAGTAAGAAAAAGTCTACATTAAGAATCAGAAATTTAAATTTGTGAGAAAAGGTAAAGTTTTATTCACAATAACGGCAAATATCTTATATATTTTCACAGGTATGTAAAGAGTACTATTCACGTGGAGAGGTGGAGCATGGAGCTATCGAAAGAACTGTGGATTCTTTATGATTAAGAGCAATGTTACAATGCAAAGTTTTATTTCTTCCAATTTCATTTTATATTACAACTGCTGGCATGTCATAAATAACATATATATTATATACTCTGATATTTACTGATTACATCTCTGCCAGCCTGAAATATATTGTGTTAATCTGTTGTTCTTCTCTTGGGTCTACTGAAGTATTTTTTCCTAACAGGTATTTAAATATTTTTTGCACCATGAACAGGAAAAGTACAGTTGAGAAATGATAGTAGATATAGTTGTGTTGTCATTACTTCAGGATTATTGGCCTAATCCTTTTCTGATAAAAACATTAGTGATAAAATTACATTTAGTATAAATAATATTCTATTTTTACTCTCATTAATAATAATGCAATATGCATCACTAAATCCAATAGTTTTGGGGACTGAAAATGAGATAACTCCAGGTCATTGCCTTCTAGAACATGTTTTCCTTTATAAGGGGACCAGAAAACCACAGAGGTATATCACTACTTTCCATTTAACTTACATTATCTTTCTTTCTATTTGTCGTAACCTTAGCTTGAAGAGTTACTGAGTAGTCTTTCTGTATTCTCTGTAACTTCTTTTAAGGAAATACTGGCCATAATTTAAACCCAACTTATAGTTTCTATAAATTAAATGCCAGTGTTTTATTTTCAAGCAGTTCACATCAAATTTTAGAAACTATAATAAATTAAGTGTAGATTAAAATATAAATTTATGTCACATTTATGCTGATACTCTCCTGGAGAAAATGTTAATATTATAAAAGTTTACAAATGTAGCAAAAAAGGAACAATTTTTTTTTTTTTTTTTTTTTTTTTTGGTAATAAATACAGGATAAATAAGGGCAAAAAAGTATATTGAATAAAAATTGGGGGTGGAATGTAATTTATAACTTTCAATTTTAAAGTGTAATACATTTTATCTATCTCAATCCGAAACGTCCTACTCCATTTTTTATTGCAAATATTTTTTTTCCCTACATTATTCTGACATTATTACAAAAAAAAAAAAAAAAAAAAAAAAAAATTG
>CAUYPK010142054.1:0-63553 GCA_963574355.1 Loris lydekkerianus | reverse complement strand
CATTCACATTAATTGAGAATATTGATAAGCCTTTCGAGAGTCCGGTGGACATTTTTAATCCTTTTGCGACTGTGGAATTTGGAATTTGATCAAAATTTTCTGGGTGGGTTTACTTTTGTGGTGAAGGATTACGCTGGACTTTATGGAGGATAGGTCTGAGAATATCCTCGAGAGTTGGTTTAGTTATGGCAAATTTCTTCAACATGTGAATGTCGTTGATGTATTTAGTTTCTCTGTAATAAATGAAACTCAGTTTAGCTGGGTACTGGATCCTGGGTTGAAAGTTATTTTGTTTTAGGAGATTAAAAGTTGATGACCAACCTGAAAGTTTTCTGCAAAAAGATCTGCAGTTATTCTAATATTCTTGCCCTTGTAGGTGATGGTTTTCTTTAGTCTAGCTGCTTTCATAATTTTCTCCTTCATATTAACTTTAGTGAAATTGATTATGATGTGTCTGGGGGATGTCTTATTTGGGTTGAGTCCTGCTGGAGTTCTGAAACTGCTATATGAATTTCAGAATCTCTTGGCATGTCTGGAAAGTTCTTGTTCATAATCTCATGGAGAAGAGACTCTGTGCCTTGTGAAGCCACTTCATCGCTGTCAAGGATCCCAATAAGACGAATATTGGTTTTCTTCGAATTATCCCAGAACTCTCTGAGAGAGTGATCTGTTTTTTCCTCCATTTCTCTTCCTCTTTTAGAGTTTGGGAGCGTTCGAAAGCTTTGTCTTCAATGTCAGAAATCCTTTCTTCTGCTTGCTCCGTTCTTAAGATATTCTACTGTGTTTCTCTGACTTTTGAGGGCTGCAACTTCTTGTCTCAATGTGTCAAAATCTTTGGTCATTTGGTCTTTGAATTCATTGAATTCTTGAGATATCTTTTGGGTTACTGCTTGGAGTTCTAATTTGATCTTATTTGCTATTCAGATTCTGAATTCAATTTCTGACATCTCAGCTATTTGTGCCTGGGATCTTGTGCTCTGTCTGCCCGATTGTTCCTTGGGGGAGTTGATCTACTCTTATTATTCATATTGCCAGACTTTTTCTGATGATTTCGTCTCATGATTGTTTTTCACCGTTGTCTCTGGCTGTCCCCAGAGTTGGGGTGGTGTCTCTTCCCCAGCGGAATCACTCTATTGTTGCTGGATCTTTGTAGGGAATGACTCTGTGTAGTTACTCGGGGGCTTCCCCAGCCAGGGAGTTCTGGTTGTGGATCAGCTCCAGAGTGTGACACACCCAGATCCAGCAACAGGTCGGGGGGTGGTGCACACAGTTCTAGGAGTGCCTGGCACCCAGTGACTTTGGCACAGACAGCCCAAGGCTCCAGCAGTTTCTTGCCAGGAGAAAGGCTCTGGCGCAGAGGCAGGGAGGGTTTCAGGAGCGCTTGTGGCCACCGGAGTCCCTGGCCAGACGAGCGGGCTGATGCGGAGGCAGAGAGGGTACAGGAGGGTTGCATGGCTCCCGCAGTTCCTGGTCAGGGCGTGTGGAGGCCTGCCGGGCGCGGGTTGCGGTGCAGCTCTTACCAAGGTCCAGGTGATCGAGGTTTAGCGCAGCTCTTATGGGCACTGATCGCCGTCATCGCGCAGCTCTTACAGAGGTCTGGGTGGGGACCGATCCAGATCCTGGCACAGCTCTTATGGAGGTCCAGGTGGCGCAGCCGACTTTTAATTTCTTGATAGGGTTAATTTCTTTTGTTTGTATCCTTGGGGTTGTAGCTCGCCTCAGTGGGGTTGATGTGCGTTCTTCAACCTTCTCTCTTGGCGCAGCTCTAATCCACCAGGTTACTTGCTCTCCTTCTGGCCGGGAGCCTCCAGGAAGACAAGTGGAAAGTACACAGGGAGGAAGATGAACTCCAGCAAAGCCTGTGTCATGTGATAGTGACCTCGCAGGCTCGCCGGGCATGAGGGCGTGTGTGTGGCTCACCCTCAGCGGCCAGTCAGGGTTTCTCTATGGGAAAGTGGAGAGGAGCTGGGGAGCCGCTCTGCCTGCACTTCCCTGTACACTCCTCCACATGCAGTACATGCAGCCCTCTGTGCACTTTTATTTTGAAAATGGAGTCCTTGGAAGTAAAAGGAAAAATAAATCTGAGAAATTAAAGGGCAGATAGAGTTATTTCTCTTTCTTCCTTCACTAGACGGGGCTTTTTGAGGGTAGGGACCTTGTCTTGTGTTTTTGTCTCTGATCTCTGTCATGGTGCTGCAGGCAGTGAATATATGTTGAATTCTCAATCTAGAAACTGAAAAATCACATTTAATGTTATTTACATGGTAATAATAATATCCCTCCATTCTGCAAAGGATTACTTTGAATTGTGTGCCCCCCAATGTAGTTTTGAAAAGTCTTTTATTAAATAATACATAAATAAAACCTTTATATAGTTTTTAAGTGCTTTTAAAAAATATTTTGGAAATGAAAGTCTCTTTTTCCAATGTTCAGTGTTTTTAGACCTGTGTTCTGATACTGTTGCCATTTAAAGCCTGAAAGTGTCCTTCTTCCTTCTCCCAGGACCATCTTTATAAACTGGTGACTTTTTATTTAAATACATTTTCTTGGGTTTAACATTTTATTAAGTTTTTTAATACCATCAGAAGGGTTGGTTTATAATTATAGAAGAAAGTAAAAAGCTTTTTGATTCTTGGACCCAGTGCAAGATGTCCAAGATACTGGTTTTACTCAATACTTTCAGTCTTGGTGATTTTTTCCCCCCGAACATGTACCTCAAACACCTATTCTTTTATCTTTATATTCATTATAAAGGGAGATAATATAGATATGAGGTATCTAGAATACTTCATATTATAAGGTAAGTATGTACATAGTAGGTGTTTTATAAGTGATAATATTATTGAATTTATTGTTAAAAATGGTAATGTTACAAAGGTAGGAATTAGGAAAAATTGCTTAAGATGTGAATGTTTCCTGGAGAACTAAATAATTAGAAATCAGTCTGCTTTGGCTCAGCAACTGTAGCACAGTGGTTATGGTGCCAGCCACATATACCCAGGCTGGCGGGTTCAAACCTGGCCCAGGGCCAGCTAATCAACAATGACAACTGCAACAAAAAATCAGCCGGGCGTTGTGGTGGGCACCTGTAGTCCCAGCTTCTTGGAAGGCTGAGGCAAGAGAATCGCTTGAGCCCAAGAGTTTGAGGTTGCTGTGAGCTGTGATGCCACGGCACTCTACTGAGGGCAACATAGTGAGACTCTGTCTCAAAAAAAAATAAGAGTCTGCCTGGGCTTAATTAATATCTTTAAATGTGATTAGGTCATTAGTTTAGTCTTTTATAGAAAACATCTAAAAACAATTGACTTACCAGTATTAAAGGAATGTTTACAATAAAAAATGTTACCTAAAAGTAAGTAATGTATTGAAATCAGTGTGTTCTAGGTCAATGGCTTCTAAGACTCCAGTTGGATTTATTGGACTGGGCAACATGGGAAATCCAATGGCAAAAAATCTCATGAAACATGGCTATCCGCTTATTATTTATGATGTATTCCCTGATGCATGCAAAGAGTTTCAAGACTCGGGTGAACAGGTAAGGCATTTTCTTTAGATTTGTTTTAGATTTGGATGTTTAAAAAATGAATGCATGTTCAAGTAAGTGACAGCTTCTTAGAAGTATACCCAATGGAGTTGTAAACCTAATTCATTGTAAGTTATACATGCACATCCACCCATATGTGTATATGTTTATACTTTTTTTTTTTATAGAGACAGAGTCTCACTTTCTTGCCCTTGGTAGAGTGCTGTGGCGTCACACAGCTCACAGCAACCTCCAACTCCTGGGCGTAGGCGATTCTCCTGCCTCAGCCTCCCGAGTAGCTGGGACTACAGGTGCCCGCCATAATACCTGGCTATTTTTTTGTTGCAGTTTGGCCGGGGTTCGGTTCAAACCCACCACCCTAGGTATATGGGGCCGGTGCCCTACCCACTGAGCCACAAGCGCTGCCCCATCATTTTTTTAAACATTCATCATTTTTTTAAACATTCATCCAACTTTCAGATGTGTAACAAAGGAGAGTTGTCATCAGACATTTGGGGAGATCTGTTCTTTGGCAGGTGACTTGGAGCATTTCCCAACTTTCATCAGAGGACCTTGAGTTGGCTCTGTATCTGTTTTCTGGAATAGCAACTTTACTGATTGTCCTGTTTAAGCAATTAGTTTGGTGGAAATAGCTTCTTGTATTATGGAAAGGCATAGTTGTCTTAGAATAAGATTGGGGTTAGAGATAGCTTGAGTCCCAGCTCAGATACTTATATTTTGTTTTCCTGGGGGCAGTTTCTCTGTAAAACCTGAATGATAACAACCTAAGCCATTAGATTGTGAAGTTCAAATTAGAGGATATATGTGAATGTACTTTGTAAATATTGGATGGTAGTACTCTGTGAATAAATATTAGTTTCTAGCCATAAATCAGGAGATTACAAAATATTGTGTGGTATAATGAAGAGTTGAGTTATGATGGATTTCTAGTGTTTTGTTTTAGACTACCCTTCATGTTTCAAGAATTTTGGGACTAGAGTTTAATTATGTTATAATATGTTATTAGGTGCTGGCTAAGTCTTGTATTTTTGTTTGGATTTGTTACACTTTTTTATTAGCTCAGATGACAAGAAACTATGTATTAATACCTGAATATAGCATTTTGTTCTTTCTAGCTATGAGGGAAATTCTTATATAAGTTGTAGAGTGGCAACTGAGGGTAGAATGTTATCCCTGAACTGAGAGAATACTAACAAATTCTTTAGAAGTATAGGAAATGATGAGAGATATACTTCTATATCAAGTCTGGATATTGGACTTAAAGTATAATAAATACTGAGAAATTCGAGTAAAGAACAGGCTTATGTAACTTCGAGGCTATTTGCAGAACTAGATATTCACATCTTCCTTTCGTGTTTTGTGTGTGATATGGAAATGGCAGCAGTGTTGTGTGAGGATCTGAGTATGATCTTGGAACTTTTTGTAGTAGTATTGTGGCTCCTTATGCCTATGCAGTCTCTGAATACCGAAACTGTATTCCCAGTACAGGAGGCTTATGGCGTGGCCTTAAGTAACTTAGGAACTTAGCCTTGTTGGAGAGATTTGATCAATTAGTTCTTTCAGTAGAGAATCTGGGAAAGTGGTTTTTTACCATCTTTAGAGATGTTAAGTAGTTCAAGTTGATATTTAGTGTGGGCCAGATCAATTAATAGTTATTTTCGGGAGCTGGATATTACTCTTCAGGATAACACATTTGTTTGGTGTTGTCATCTTACAGTTGTTTATACATTTGTTAGTAACAGTGGCAGTCTCTAACAGAGGAAATATCTTCACTTAAATATAGAGTTTAACCAAAGAAGAAGGTAGGAATTGAATGAATATAATTTACCCTGGATTGGCAAAGCAGAAACTTATGGCCTTTTACATTCTTGCCCATGTCTTTACTCTTCCCCATATGCCTGTAGCCCTTACAGCTCACCTCTGGAACAACCAAAATGACCATCACTGCCTTGTGACTCTTTCTTTAGCTGTATCTTAGAATTTCAGAGTTTTTCATGCTTTGTCTGAATTACCTTGTACTCTGAAGTTGTCCCTCTTGCCTCCATTTCCCACCAAAATCCTTATTTCTTTAGTGTTGTTAATTTCAGGTAGATGTGAGGAGGCTACCTTAAGAACAAGGCTTATCCTATCATAAAGGAGATATTTCCTTTTATTTTTATTTTTTTTAAATCAGAGTTTGTTTATATATTTATTTTGAGACAGAGTCTCATTATGTCATCCTTGATAGAGTGCTGTGGTATCACAGCTCACAGCAACCTCCAACTCTTGGGCTTAAGCAATTCTTTTGCCTCAGCCTCCCAAGTAGCTGGGACTACAGGCGCCCACCACAATGCCCTGCTATTTTTTTGTTGTAGTTGTCATTGTTGTTTAGCAGGCCCTGGGCTGGGTTGGAACCTGCCAGCCTCAGTGTATGTGGCTGGTGCCCTAGCCACTGAGCTATAGGCGGCCATGCCTATTTGTTTATTTTTTGAGACAGAGTCTCATTTTGTTGCCCTTGGAAGAGTGCTATAGCATCATAGCTCAAGGCAACCTCGACTTCTCGGGCTTAAGTGATTCTCTTGCCTCAACCTCCTGAGTAGCTGGGACACAGGCGCCCGCCACAACACCTGGCTAAAAGTTTTTTTCTTTTTTTCTTTTTTTCTTTTTGTTTTTTTGAGACAGAGTCTCGCTTTCTTCCCCCCAGTAGAGTGCCATGGTGTCATATCTCATAGCAAACTCAAACTCTTGGGTTCAAGTGATCCTCTTGCTTCAGCCTCCCAAGTAGTTGGGACTATAGGTAGCTGCCACAATGCCTAGCTATTTTTTATTTTTATTTTTATTTTTTTATTAGTATTAGATCATAGCTGTGTACATTAATGTGATCATGGGACACCATGCACTGGTTTTATAAACAGTTCGACAAATTTTCATCACACTGGTTAGCATAGCGTTCCTGGCATTTTCTTAGTTATTGTGTTAAGTTATTGTGTTATATTGTGCAATCATATTCTACGTTCACTAAGTTTCACATGTACCCTTGTAAGATGCACCACCAGCTATTTTTTAGAGACAGGGTCTCACCGTTGCCCAGGCTTGTCTCTTAACTCCTGAGATCAAGCAATCCATTCACCTCAACTTCCCACAGTGCTCGGATTACAGGTGTGAATCCCCGTGCCCGGCCCTCTTTGTACTGGAAGCATAAATGCATTATTTCAACTTTTAGCATCTTTTCCAAAATTTAACTGATAATATTTATCAGGCCTTCATGTATTAGAAATCATGGGGGCAATGCCTGTGGCTCAGTGGGTAGGGTGCCAGCCCCATATACCGAGGTAGCGGGTTCAAACCTGGCCCCGGCCAAACTGCAACAAAAAAATAGCTGGGTGTTGTGGTGGGCGCCTGTAGTCCCAACTACTCAGGAGGCTGAGGCAAGAGAATCGCCTAAGCCCAGGAGTTGGAGGTTGCTGTGAGCTGCGCGATACCATGGCACTATACCAAGGGCAATAAAAGTGAGACTCTGTCTCTACAGAAAAAAGGAATCATGAGTCAATAAGTTGTGAATGTAGTGGTTTAAAAAGTAAACCCTAGAACCAGACTGCCTGTTCAAATCTCTATTCCGTCAGGTGCTAGCCATGTGACGTTAGACAGATAACTTAGATTCTCTGTGCATAAATTTCCTCATCTTATGATATGAGAATAATAGTAGTAGCTTCCTTTTAATCCTAGAGAACCTGGCACATAGTGCTATTGCTGCTGCTGCTGCTGTTATTATTGTATCTGTACTGTATTTCTCCAAAATTTTTATTCTCTACCACTCTGTTACCTGAGTCTCTGAGTCTGGAGTGTATTGGAAGTGAATTGTACTTTTTTTTTTTTTTTTTTGAGAAAGAGCCTCAAGCTGTCACCCTGCGTACAGTGCCATGGCATCACAGCTTACAGCAACCTCCAATTCCTGGGTTCAAGTGATTCTCCTGCCTCCACCTCCCAAGTAGCTGGGACTACAGGCACCTGCTGCAACGCCCAGCTATTTTTTTTTTTTGGTTGCAGCCGTCATTGTTGTTTGGCGGGCCCGGGCTGGATTCGAACCCGCCAGCTCAGGTGTATGTGACTGGCACCTTAGCTGCTTGAGCCACAGGCGCCCAGCCTTGAATTGTACATTTTTATATTTGATCTTAGAATACTGAGAACCAGTATGTAGATGTATTTTAAGTGAAAGAGTAATGATAAAAATTAAAACCAAACTAGAAGATGAAGAGAGTTGACAGCATCCCTGTTTAAGAATCTATTTTGCATTGTCCCTTTCGTCCCACTTGTATTTGTGGGAGATGCTGGTTTCTCTTTTTAATTTAAGCCTTTGTATCAAAGGCATGCGACTTGTGTTTGTTTTCTAGGGTTTTCGTTGGAGATGCTGCTGGTGTATGCTAAAAATCTGGGATGTATGCACCACTTCTGTGTGAGTTTTCTGACTGAACTAGCTTAATTAGATTCTCTTTTCTCTTTAAAAACTTGGAAACCATTTTGTTGTTCCTGGGTTGTAAGGCTGAATATGTTTGGTTAAGTAAATCTCTTGGGATCTAATCTGGCATCCACTTAGGTCTTATTAAATGAGAACTTTAAAAGCCTCTTGCTGAGTAGGCTCCATCCTTGTTGACCAAATGTTTCAAGAGGTAGGCACAAACCGTTTTTGTCAGTTTTTCAAGTGCATTGTAATTTTGCAGTAACAGTGTGCTTTTCTACTTTAAATGATTAAAAAACATAAGAATGGTAAGTTTTAATAAGGTCACATTCATCTTGTTTCTTTGTTTCTGTTATGCATCTGGTTTACTTGGAAGCAATGCTGAATTTGACTTATGTGACTGTTTTGTCTAGAAGAACGGCAAGATTTTTCTCTTCATATAAAGCAGCTAGGTAACACTTGATTCCATCCAATGGATGTTTAAACAGGAGGTATAGTTCCTTCAAATTATTCTTGGCCCCTCTCCCTGCTCCCCATCTAGCAAAGCACATTTTATCTTTCATCTGTCCTGTCCTCTCCTCTATATTACACATCTGTTGTTAATGCATGCTAGCATACAGGTAAATCAAAATTAAATTTAGAGAAATTGGCTATAAGAATTCTTAAGGACTGGACTGTAGGTGTTGTGATATGTACTCAATCCCCTCTAGTCAAAATTGAGATAATAGAAAAGTGGAGTTGTCTTAATACACAGTGGTGTAAGAACAAGACAACTGGAATTACCAGGAGATCTGTCTGAGACATTTTTGGCAGTCAGAGCAGAGCGTTGACCCAAAGTCAGCCAGGCCAGTGACGACGCACAGGTGTGGAGGTGTTGAAGACCTGCGCAGTTTGAGTCTGGCTGATGTACAAGTCCACTTGTACACAGCACATGCTTCTGGTCCAGACCTTCCTAGAACTTAGGGTTACTAAATATGAAAAATACCTCTGCTTAAGTTTCCTTTGTACCTTGGAGATAAAAACCCTGAAAGAGAACCTATATCATTATTTTTATTTTATAGATTTAGAAACCGAAGCTGGAGTTCAGTGATTTACACAAAATCAGACATGGCTTCTTGACCGAGCTACATCTAAACCTGGGTCTCTGGCTTCCCAAATTAGTGTTCCTTTCACTGATCCATGCTGTCTTAGCTCATCCATTCAGTTAGCGAATTGTAATTGAAGGGACTCTAATTAGTTTGGCTCCTAAAGGCTTTTGTGGTGGTTGTCAGATTGGCAACAAGGTTGGGGTTCCTCCCCCTCCAGTTTTTGAGTCATGGCCAAATTTTGTCAGTTATTTCAGAGACTATTGAAGTCATCACATCTATGGCAAGAGTAATTGAGTATCTGTTTATCTGTAAAATAACATGCCTTTGTATTGCACATTAGAGACTATTATTATGATGTACCAAATGTGTGTATATATATGGAGCAGTTGTGGCTAGTATGGTGGTGAGTTTTGACACTATTTTCCTATATAATTGAGGGGTTAGCGGTACTCTGGCAACCCAGTCATCCCAAGAAGCAGATGCTAAGCATGTGGGGGGCTGATTGGTCACCCCATGCACTTGGCAGTTACAGGAATTGGCACTGCCAGTTCATGGGCTTGTGAAGCTTGGAGGTGTGATGCACCCTTAGATCTGGGAGCTAATTGTTGGTGACTACTGCCTGGGTATCTCTTAAGGAGTTAGGTAAATAGAATTGAATTTCTTTCAATGGAAGAGAATTCTTTTGGTTCCTAAGAGGTAGTGTGAAATAAACTCTTCAACTTCAGGGCTTACTTATGTCCTTTAATGATCTAGAAAGATGGAGCGTCATAGAAGAAAAGGCCACTGAAAATTATACCATTGTTTTGTGTTGTATGTAGTTTACTTCATTAGAGAAGGGATGAGCAAATGGGGCTCTTTAAGTAATCCATATTCTTGATGCAGTCCAGGAGTAGAGATTTATGATGCCTAGAACTTTTTCTTCTCTTCTTTTTACTGAGCTGTATTTATCTTGAGTAAACTTGAACTGTTTGCCAGGAAATAGTTGCCTGGCAACTATTTGAATTTCAGTTGTTTTTTGTGCGTAGAAAAGATTTTTATATAACTTAAAGCATTTCTCAGTAATTTATGGAAAAATTTTTTATTTTTCAGAATTATTTGTGGCAAATGCTCATTATGTATCAAAATATACATGTTGAATGTACACTAGCGTAGACTTTGAAATGCTTCATTTTCTTTAAAATGAAACTGAAAGAAAGATTTTGTTTTTTTAAATTTTAGGATCTGAGCTGTTTTATGTCATTTCCTACTATTACCGTATATACTCGAGTATATGAGTATATACGGTACATACTGTGTTTGGCTTCTATTCTTTCACTTTCCTCAATTGTACATAAAAGTTAGAAGGAAAATGTTATGTAACCTTCTAGTATATGAAAAGCAGAGGCATTCCCATTCTGAGATGCTTATTACATGCCGCCTCTTTTTTTGTGGGCGACAGGAGCTCACTTTGTTGCCTAGGCTGAAACTCATTGCAACTTTGAATTCCTAGGCTCAAGCAGTCCTCTTACCTCAGCTCCCCCAAATAGCTGGGAATAGAGGTGTGCATCGCCAAATCCAGCTATTTTTACGTAGAGATAGGGGTCTTACTACATTGTCCAGGCTGGTCTCAAACCCCTAGCCTTAAGCAATCCTCCTAGCTTGAACTCCTAAAATGCCACTTCACATTTTCTAATAGAAAATATGTCACTTTCTACATAATACATATATACATAAATCATTCTGGAGAGAAATCATCAATTATCTGCCTTATTGTCCTTTGTCTTTTTTTAAATGAAGAGGAAAAAGGCTTTAGAGAAGCTTTGGTTACAATTGAGTGTATTCTTTCTATAAAAGAACAGTGAGTCAAGGAGTGAGCTCCTAGTCTCTTCTGACTTCTTTTGTTGCTAACTGGCTGGCCAGGAGTGTCAAGGTGTATAAGTTGAGAGCCAGGGAGCTGGGTGGGGGCACGAGTGTTTATCCACGTGTGCACACACACACAGAGCAGACAGAGCAACTTGCCTGTTCATTGTCTGTTCGTAGTCATTATTAAAGCAGGGCTGAGAGACGCCTTGATGTCTGTCTGTGTCTCTTGTGTGAGTTCTGGTTGCTCAGTACTGTTAGCCTTCTGAGTAGTATGTACCTTCTCAGTCACTGTAGCAGTGCTCATGTTCTCATCTTGATCTTTTCTGAAACAGGCTTAATTTTTTTTTTTTTTTTACTTGAAAATGGAGACAGGAAGATGGTCGTGACTAGGGCTGGAGATTTTGCTGGGGGATATTTCTGTCCAACAGATCACTAGTGAATCTTATAGTTGAACTGCCAGCACTGTTGTACTAGAATATTTTTTTTCATCAGACTGTATGCCAAAAAGTGTGCTGTTTAAGAATACAGGTTGTGCTGGTCCAAAGGTAGTGAGTGATCTCACTTGATTATTCACAGTTACAGATTGAACTCCTTGTTCTACTCTTTCCCCTTTCTCACTATTGCACTTGACAAGTCTTAAAAAAAAAAAGAATCCAGGTTGGAAGAACGAGTGTGAAGTATATTTGTTTCTGGGACTTTTGGGGTTTGCTTTTTCCCCCTCAACTCCTTTCACACTTTTTAGATAAACAGTAAATTTGATTCCATAGAAACTGCATCTGTATGTATGTAAGGAATGGACCCTTTATTTTAGTAAGCTGGGTGTTTTTTTTGGTCATTTGGAAACAAAGATTGTTTTTTATGCAGTCACTGTTAATAGGCTTGCATAAAAGTGGATTCTTTTTGTGCTCTAGAAATTGCTTACATTTTAATTTAAATAATGTGCCTTTGCAATTTTTTTTAAAGGTAGTATCTTCCCCAGCAGATGTTGCTGAAAGAGCTGACAGAATTATTACAATGCTGCCCACCAGTATCAATGCAGTAGAAGCTTATACTGGAGCAAATGGAATTCTAAAGTATGTACTTCTCAACTGTGGATATTTTCTTGTGATAGTTCATTAATTTCACGGTTTTTAGAACTATTAGGAAATTGTAATTATGTTCATTAAAACTTTCTATACTGTTTACTTATTTCAATGAATAATGTGGTTTCTTATTGTAAAGGATTTTTTTTTTTTCACTGAAATCAAATATGTGACTTTTGGGAATAAATCTTTTTTTCTTCATTCTGTTTCTTTCCTTTAACTCTTGCATTAAACTTATCCTTTCATTGGTAACGTATTTAAGAGACGTTTAAAGCTTGCATTTTAAACTGTACAGCTATCACAAACATTTCCTTACACCTTACAGAATTTTAGGAAAAGGTTTTTATGAAAAATAAAGCCAAACTTCGGAAAGAACACCATTATTTAACATTTTATTATGTAATAAAAAGTTATTGAATGTCCTTTGGGTTAATACATCTGTAGTAAGAACTTTGGGAAGTTAGAATTAAAGGTTAGCAGTAGCTCTTTTTTTTTTTTTTTTTTTTTTTTTTGAGACAGAGCCTCAAGCTATTGTCCTGGGTAGAGTGCTGTGGCCTCACAGCTCACAGCAACCTCCAAATTCTGGGCTTAAGCAATTCTCTTGCCTCAGCCTCTCAAGCAGAGGGACTATAGGTGCCCACCACAATGCCCGACTACTTTTTGGTTGTAGTTGTCATTGTTGCTTGGCGGGCCCTGGGCTGGATTCGAACCCGCCAAGCTCTGGTGTATGTGGCTGGCGCCTTAGCTGCTTGAGCCACAGGCACCCAGCCAGCAGTAGCTCTTTAAATAAAATGTAATTTGGGTCAGAGTTTCCTAGCCAGCCTGTCTTCCCTGGCTCTCAGAACCTTTTGGTTAATTGCTGCTTATTGCCAAACCCTTGTGGTTATCTTAGGATGACAGTGATTGAATTCCCAACTTGGTTTTCTGGGTTTATTAGTTTTTATTCCTAAGTAACTTTGTCGAATTTCACCAGAGGGAGAACAAACTTATGTGCCCTGAAGACAGATGAAGGGCTGGTTAAGAGAAAAGATTTAATTTCTAGAAAGTGTAATACATGAAATTTGAGGTTTTTGGAAATGAATTGTTTGGAAAGCCAACACACTTGGAAGTGAAAGACACTTGGATATTAGGCAGAAAACTGGTAAGATAAATGTTTACATTTCAGGGAGGGTTGAAAGACACTCATTTTCAGGCCCACAGTGTGTGTGGTCCTCAGGCATCCTAGTTGTCTCATTACTTAGCCTGTTCCACTTAGGTCTCTGCTTTACCTCTCAAAGAAGAGTTAGTAAAAAGTCTCTCTTGAGACAGTCCTACATTTGTTAATATGCTTTGCTAGTGAATATGGTGACCAACTACCAGAACAATTTTGTCTTAGGAACGTTTTGAAAAAGTTTGGCTTTACATTGAACTATGATTTGTTTCTCATAGGTGGTTCTTTATTTTTTTCTGGGTCAGGATTATTTCTGACACCCAGTGCATTTATAATTTTTGAGATGATTTCCTATTTATTCAAAAATTTAAGATGTTAAAAATATTAAGGTAACAGAAGAAAGATAAACTTAATTCTTTCTAGTTTACATAAAGTGAAACTTAATGCACTGAGTTCATCTCTAATAGAGTATGGCATTTCTCTTCTGTGAAATATACCCAAGCATTGTGTTTGAATTATAAAATTTTTATGTCTAATAATATTGTTTAAACCATTTTTTTCTATATATCTGAAAGATATTTCAGTAGTTTTTTTAATCAATGATTTTTCTGTTTTCTCCTTCACTATGTAATTAATTTATTCTGTTCTAATTTTCCAATCATAATTCTCTGTCTTCTGGGCTAATTTATCAGTAGTAAGAACTTTGGAAGTTTGAATTAAAGGTTAGTCATAGCACTATAAATAAGTTAGAATTTAGGTCAGGGTTTCCTAGCCCATGAAAATAGACACTGCCTTATAGATAATAAAGGCACTATGTAAATATATATTGTACACCTACAGTATAAACAAAAAGGTTTTACTATAAGAATGCCATTTAAATGTTCATGTAAAATATGATATGTGAAAAGACTGCTTTCCCCTTTACCAGCATATATATATATATATGAATTTACCATAAAGAACAAAAGCCTTTGTGAGATTTTGACGTTCATTCATGTATTTTTCTTTCTACCTAATTTTATTTTATTTTATTTTGTATTTCATTAAAAAGTTATGTTTATAAAATAATATGGCATTTTTGAAGCAAATGGCTAGATTTCAATTGCTTGTGTTTATTCTACCTATTGGAAATGACATGGATATGTGCAAATTATATGTCTTGTGAAAGACAAATAAATTATCTAAGACCCAACTACCTTACAAACAAAAATTTAAATCCTGTCAAATACCCTTTTAAAGTTAATAGATGTTTTAAATTGCTTACATCTTAGTTTCACCTGTGTTGTTATGGTTAGTGTGTACTTCACCTAAAACCAAATTTATGCCATGTAGTTTATTAGATTTTTTTGGTTTGTTTGGGAATTTGAGTTTACTTTGAAGTGTAATTGATCTGAAAATAAATAAAAGATTTTTGAATCTGTTCTAATTAATAATATTTTTAATACTAAACCAAAGACCTCCTTGATTTCGGCAGTTTTAGCAGATTCTCATTCAATATGTAGTTAGACGAAATGTTTACTCAGAGTTGTAAATGATAAATATTTTTATTTATTTACTTAGAAAAGTGAAGAAAGGCTCATTATTAATAGATTCCAGTACTATAGATCCTGCAGTTTCAAAGGAATTGGCCAAAGAAGTTGAGAAAATGGGAGCAGTTTTCATGGATGCCCCTGTTTCTGGTGGTAAGTGATAGCTAAAATATGTGTGTACTTGTTTCTCTTTGTCAGAAGTAGCAATTATGGTTTTGTGGTACCCTAGATGTATCTAGTGATTTTGGGGCCTGTTACTGGATTCTTATTCTCTTATTAAAAATAAACAACAAAGCAAACTGACATGTTATTTAGTACTTAAGATATATATTGATGGTTCTAAATTCAGATAAAAGGATGTCACAGCTTTGAAGTACTATGAATTTTTTCTCCAATTACTGTGGATATGGTAGATTAATTTCTAAAAAATTTAACTTTTCAGAAGTAATTAGATAATTAGTTTGAATCTTGTAACTGTTTTTTTGTTTTTGGCCGGGGACAGGCTTAAACCTGCTTACCTCTGGCATATGGGGCCGGTGCCCTACTCCTTTGAGCCATAGGCACCGCCCTGAATCTTGTAACTGTTAAAGAAATTGAACAATTGATATAAAAGAAAAAAAATCATTTCACAAGGGAAATATTAGGGCTCAGCTGATTTTACAGATGAGTATTAACCAAATTTCAGTGAACAGATTATCTGAATTTTATAAAAACTTTTCAAAACAGTAGAAAAAAATGAAGTATTTCTCAGCTCATTGTATATAAGACCTGTGTAATTCTGTACTTAAACTAGACAAAAACAATATATAGTTCTATTTCAGTCATAAATATAGAAGTAAAAATTTTTAAAAAATGTGTTAGCAAACTATATCCAACCATGTATAAAACGATAAAATATTATTATCAGTTTGGTGTAGCCTATATCTGCAGAGATAATAGAAAATCTGAAAATAGAATATGCCACATACCCGAAAGTCACATGATCATATCAATAAGAGGAGATCCACTAATGAAATTCTAAAAACCTATTATATCAAATATTAATAGCAAGTATCTGGGTATGATTTTATGTATGGCTTTCTGTGATTTCCAAATTTTTCAAAATTACAGAATAATCAAATTACTGTGTATATATGTATTTATAGCAGTAGACACCAGAATAGGAATTTTCAAATTATATTAAACTTGATTTCAGCTACTTAGGAGGCTGAGGCAAGAGAATTGCCTAAGCCCAGTAGTTGGAGGTGCTGTGAGCTGTGATGCCACGCACTCTACTGAGGGCGATAAAGTGAGACTCTGTCTCCAAAAAAAAAAAAAAAAAAAAGAAAAAAAAACTTGATTGTGAGCTTTAGAATTAAAAAATAAAATATAATTTAAATCAATTTCTTTTTTTCTTTTCTTTTTCTTTTTCTTTTTTTTTTTGCAGTTTTTGGCTGGGGCAGGGTTTGAACCTGCCACCTCTGGTATATTGGGCTGGCTCCCTACTCCTTGAGCCACAGGTGCTGCCCTAATTTCTATTTTTTCATGAAGAACTTACGATCTTGTTGTAAAATATCTTCTGTCTCAAACTGCTTTGAATATAGGTGGAGAAATAATTGTTAGTTCTTCTGAATGTTATATTGACTTGGTTAAATAGTATTTAGGTATAAAGATTTACAATGTAGGCTAGTCTCTTTGATCATAAGATACTAATAAGCAGAATAACTTGGTGTTCGTGCAGCTTTTTATGGGATGGAATTAATAAACTGAACAATTCTTTCTTTGAGTGGTTCTGTGGTTGGATTTGAAAATTAGTATGGCACACATGATCTTATTATTGATTGATTTTCTTTTGCTTGAAAGGTACAGCCTTTGATTTTGTACCCTAAAACAGAGCCTTGGCTCAGTTGATAATTAAAAAAAATACTGATTTGATTTTCAAACTTTTTGTTTGTTTTTCTTTGAGACAAAATCTCAAGCTGTTGCCCTGGGTAGAGTGCCTTGGCATCACTGCTCACAGCAACCTCAAACTCTTGGGCTTAAGCAACCCTCTTGTCTCAGCCTCCCAAGTAGCTGGGACTATAGATGCCTGCCACAATGTCTGGCTATTTTTTGGTTATAGTTGTCATTGTTGCTTGGAGGGCCCGGGCTGGATTTGAACCCACCTGCTTCGGTTTATGTGGCTTTAATTTAATTTAAGTTTTTGAGACAGAGTCTTAATTTGTTGCCCACAGTAGAGTGCTATGGCATCATAGTTCACGGCAATGTCAAACTCTTGGGCTCAAGTGATTCTCTTGCCTCAGTCTCCTGAGTAGCTGGGACTGCAGGTGCTCACCACAGTGCCCAGCTATAACTTTTTTTTTTTTTTTTTTAAGAGATAAGGGTCTCCCTATGTTTCCCAGGCTGGCCTGAGTTCAAGTAATTCTCCTGCTTGGGTGGCTGGGACTATAAATGTGCACCACTGTGCCTTCCTAATTTAAATGTTATTTTAACTTTGAAAATGTAATCTTATTTGTGAGAAAACTTTGAAATTACTCTTTTGTTCTTATCAAGTTATTTTTAAGCCTTGGTTTGTAGTTTTAGGGTACAAAAGTGCTAATGTTACAACTATGAATATACCTGAATCTGCACTATAAGTGTTGTGTAGGGATGATTTGTGATAATTTATTGGTTGACATATGATCATTATGAGACTAACAGTATATAGTAGCAGCTTATTTATATTGGTCTTCTCATTGTTATTATGTTTGTACTTTTAATAGGGTGGGTTAAAAAATGGCTATTTTCCTCGTTAAAATAAAGGAAACTTCCTTGACATGTTTTTATCTTTTAAATCAGGGGTCCTCAAATTTTTTAAACAGGGGGCCAGTTCACTGTCCCTCAGACCATTGGAGGGCCAGACTGTAGTTAAAAAACAAACAGTGAACAAATTCCTATGCACACTGCACATATCTTATTTTGAAGTAAAAAAACAAAATGGGAACAAATACAATCACACCGTCTCATGTGGCCCGTGGACTTTAGTTTGAGGACCCCTGTAGTTTATTTTCCATGATTTGGAACAGTATAGAAATGAAAGTGTATTCTGTGATTTGCTTTTTCACTTTACATTATGTTTCTAAGTTTCATCTGTGGTGTTAGTAGAGCCACTGTCTTACTCAGTGCCTTTGTGAGAATTAGAAGGAGGCATTGTCTTTGCACTGAAATAGCCCCTCAGATGAACAGAAGGCATCTCTATACAAAGAAAAAGGTGCTCCTTTCTCTGGACAGGTATAGCCCCTTGTCAGGGCATATAGTTTGGCAAATTGAATGTGGATTGACTGTCAGCCCCTGCTCACTCCCTTTGCTGGATACCCACATGCAGTACATAAAATGTGTTTCCATGATATGGTTGTTTACGTGTAGTTCATTAATTTTAACAGCTGTGCTAGATCAGTATTACACTTTATCCTTTCTAGTTGAAATTGGTTCATTTGGATAATTTTCAGTTTTGAAAGATTATTCACATTATTTTACATTATGGAAGGGTATGTTTTTAGTCTCTGTTTTCCCAACATAATACTTGGGATATCGTTGGTCTTCACTAAATGTTTAAAAACTTGGGTTGAGTTCAACTGGAAAATAACCATGGGAAATAGGATGAGCAATGATATTCCCATTTTACCAAGGATGGAAGTAACACCTAGAGATGTTACCTAACTCACCTTAATATCCTACTTCTGGCCAGTGGCAGAGTTGAATGACAAGTATAATGTTCTTTGATTCATATTCCACTATATTAGGAAATACTCTTATCTAAGCAATTCTAATTTATTCCGAAAGAGGAAATAATGATTGCTTAAAAAAAAGATCGCTAAGGCTCGATGCCTGTGGCTCAAGTGGCTAAGGTGCCAGCCACGTGCACCTGAGCTGGCAGGTTTGAATCCAGCCCGGGCTGCCAAACAACAATGACGTCTGCAACCAAAAAATAGCCAGGCGTTGTGGAGGGCGCCTGTAGTCCCAGATACTTGGGAGGCGGAGGCAGGAGAATCGCTTGAGCCCAGGAGTTGGAGGTTGCTGTGAGGCCACGGCACTCTACCCAGTACCCAGGGCGACAGCATGAGGCTCCGTCTCAAAAAAAAAAAAAAAAAAAAAAAAAAATCGCTAAATTGAAGAATGTCCATTT
Organism: Loris lydekkerianus; assembly: GCA_963574355.1. NCBI lineage: Eukaryota > Metazoa > Chordata > Mammalia > Primates > Lorisidae > Loris > Loris lydekkerianus. The sequence goes on along the minus strand of CAUYPK010142054.1, from coordinate 44,739 downwards.
AACTAAATTCTCATTACTTGGCTAAAATAGGTGACAGCTGATGTGGTTCACTGTTCAGTAATGATCTCTAATGACTCACATTTCCTAGTAGCCATACTCTGTACCCACTCCCTACAGTGACCCTGGGCTTAGCCATATGACTTCTTTGGCCAGTGGTGTGTTAGCAGATGTTACACAAGGAAAGACTTGGAAAACACTTTGTACATTAAAGCTTGCCCTCACTTGCTGCTTGGAAGTCTTCTGCTACTACATAGAGAAGCCTGGGTTAGTCTGCTGGAGACATGTATGCCAAATCATCAAGCATGTGATTGAGGACATCTTGAGTCTCCTGCCCTGGTCGAGCTGCCAGATGACTGTAACCCCATTATTGATCTCAGCCCTGAGCAGCAGATGAACTTTCCAGCTAGACTCAGTCTAAAGAGCTCTTTTACAGAATTGTCAGCAAGTAAAGCCACTATGTTTTGGGGTTGGTGTTATGTAGCAACACATAACTGATACAGCCAATATAGTTGGTATTTCCATAATTACATGGAAGTGTTTAATGTTACTTACAGTTATCATTGTGCTGTGTGTGCTTATTTAGTATAAGTGTTAATAAGCTCTTTCTAAAGAGTTACTGTAATGTAGTTTTAGCATGAAGGCCTACTGTAGTGCCAGAGTTAAGTTGCTGAAGTTTTATTATTAAGCCAATCCATAAAAGAATTGTTTGCTTGCTACAAACTGTTCCCTGACTTATGTCTCCATATTTGGTCAAATGTTACCTGAGCAGCTACCCTGGTGAGCTGATATGAAATACCCACATTTAGTAAGATCTGAAAAAGTAAGTGGGTGAAAATTTAATAAAAGTTATTATGATGTTTTTAGGACTGCTGAGGTTAAATATAGTCATGTGTCACTTGTTGGGGTTACACTCTGACAAATGTATCATTAGGCAGTTTTATCATTGTAGATACATCATAGTAAGTACACTCTATGTAACTTACATAGTCATTATCAAGTTTTATGTACTGCACATAATTGTGTGTGCTGTACTTTTATGTGACTAGTAGTACAGTAAGTTTGTTTATACTAGCATCACCATAAACGTGATTAATGCATTGTGCTATGACATTACGATGGCTATGACATCACTAGGCAATAGGAATTGTTCAGCTTCACTATAATTTTTTTTTTTTTTTTTTTTTTTTTGAGACAGAGTCTCATTATGTCACCCTTGGTAGAGTGCTGTGCTGTCACAGCTCACAGCAACCTCAAACTCTTGGGCTTAAGTGATTCTCTTGCCTCAGACTCCCAAGAAGCTGGGACTACAGGTGCCCACCACAACACCTGGCTATTTTCTTTTCTTTTTTTTTTTTTTTTATTGTTGTTGCAGTTGTTTAGCTGCCCCGGGCTGGGTTTGAACCCGCCACCCTCAGTGTATGTGGCTGGCACCGAACCAAGCTTTGATGGGACCACTGTTGTATATGCAGTCCATTGTGACTTGTGTTTTTCTCTAGTGTGGATGTGTAGTTTTTGATCTACTAGTTTCAACATAGTATTGAGTACGTGAGATGCTTGCTTTTCCATTCTTGTGATACCCCACTAAAGAGAATGTTTTTCAAATCCATCTAGGTAAATGTCAAAGATGCAATGTCTCCATCTTTTTTTATGGGTAAATAGTGTTCCATGGTATTATTAATTTATTCATGTGTTTATGGGCACTTGGATTTTTTTCCACATCCAATTGTGAATGGAGCTGCTATAACATTTGAGTGCAAATGTCCTTACAATAAAATGTCTTTTTTTTTCTTCTGGGTAGATATCCAGTAATAGGATCTACCCAGAAGGATCAAATGGAAGGTTTACCTTTAGCTCTTTGCACATTTTCCATACTTTTTTCCAAAAGGGCTACTATATTCATTTCCAATTCCACCAACGGTATAGAAGAGTTTCCTTCTCTCCACACGCATGCCAGCATCTGCAGCTTTTGGACCTTGGGATGTGGGTTATTCTCACTGAGGTTAGGTGATGTCTCAGTGGTTTTGATTTGCATGTCTCTGATGATTAGGGATGATGTGCATTTTTTCATGTGTTGACCATTCTTCTGTCCTCTTGTGAAAAGATTCTGTTCAAGTCTCTTTCCCAATGATCCTTGGGGTTGTTTGCTCTTTTTTTGTTGATTTGCTTGAGTTTTTTGTAGATTCTGGTAATTAGCCCTTTGTTAGATTTGTAACGTGTGAATGTCTTCTCCCATTTTGAAGGTTGTCTGTTTGCTTTGTTGATTGTGTCCTTAGCTGTGTAGCAAACAAATAATGCTTACAAGATTATATACTTTTTCTGTTTATACACTCTTGTGTCATCTTCTGTACTATGCTCGACTGTAAGGTATGATAAGCCTTATTCTCCATTTCATACAATAAATACTTATTGAGTACTTTTGTGTTTAGTTATTTTCGAGGACACTTGGATTGTTTCCACATCTTTACAATTGTGAATTGAGCTGCTATAAACGTTTGAGTGGATAAAATGATAAAATGATTTCATCATAGGATAAAATCCCTCTGATACTGGGTATCATAGGGTTAGGGGCTTTAAAGATATTCTGAGCTTATGGAGGAATACAGTAGAGTTAACACTTTCATTGATACATACTAGAAAGGGGAAAAAAGCGGAGTAATAATTTAGTAACTAGAGAGTGATGGGGTGGCCCTTTTACATAGAATGAATGGGATGCCCTTTCTGGGGAAGGGATATTTAAGCAGAGATCTAAATGCAGAACTATAACAGTGCAAGAGCGTTTTAAACTGGGCAGGTGGCTCATGCCTGATCCTAGCACTCTGGGAGGCTGGGCTGGGGGTGGGTAGGTGGATTGCCTCAGCAAGAATGAGAACCCAGCTCCACTAAAATTAGAAAAACTGAGGCATGATGATCTCTTGAGCCCAGGAGTTTGAAGTTGCTGTGAGCTATGACAGCACGGTACTCTACCCAGGGTGACAGAGTGAGACTTTGACTCAAAATAAAAAAATTTAAAAAAGAGTTTTAGTGAAAGGAGCTGCACTATAAGGGCTTCAAGGCATGAATAAGTGTTGTATGTTCATGGAACCTTTATCTTTTTTTTATCAGGGTTTAGCAGGTAGTTTGATTTGAAATTTATTAAATTGAATAACCTATACTGACTCCCTATATGTCTAGTACCCTGCCTTTGTTTAACAGTTTGTGGTTTTCAAAGTAAAGCCTTTCTGTAAACTACTTCATAACCCTGGTTTCATAATCTATTACCTTGTACAAATCACATTTATGAAAGTTGTAATCCTTATTTAACGTCAAATGTTTAGTCACACCATTTTGGACACATGCACTTTGTAGATATGTGTGGGGTGTGGGTCTGCTGCCAGAGTTGGTTCCATTTTGATCAGCTCTCTTATATGATGAACACTAGACACAAAGCAAATTAAAAACGATTGTTTATAACTAATGACCAAGTACTATTCAGTGTGCTCCAAGGGCATCATTATAGCACTTAACTATGCTTGAATAATTGTTGAATAAACTCACTGATTGCTTGGTATGTCTGTAGATTTACAGAGGCCTCAAGTTGAAGTGACTCTAAAGGGGCATTTTTAGTTAGCCCCAGGCACTCTGTGTTGCCAAGGCTCATTGATTTGCTAAACTGTATTGTTCCAGGTAGGAATTAATGTCAAAATTAAATAATTGAACTTGTGTGTATGTGTTTGTATAACAGTTCCCTACCAGGAAACCAAATTTTATACTCTGCTTGGCTGGCTAAGTTTTAGTAATTTGTTTGAGGCGTTCTTAAAATATGCGGTAGTAAGCATAAAACCTATTAAGAAATTTCTCTTTGGGTGCTAGATTTGCTTGCTAAATCTCAATGTAAGTTTCATATAGGCTCCATTATTGTTTTTAAAATCAAGTGTGTAGTGTTGGCTTTACTGCTCATTGAACTGCATACCTACTGGTTTTCTACTAGATCTATATCTAATTTATAGAAGAGAGACCACAAAAACAAAAATTACATTTTGGCACCTAATGCTGATATGTAGTTAAGGGTCTGTTGGCATTTCCATTAAAATGTTTTCTTAGCTTTATAACTTGGCAGTTTTACTTGGCTTTGGGTTGAAACATTGCTATTTTTGTCCAAAAGCAAATTCTTTTATCAAATTTCATATAACTGAAGTTGCCTTGCTTTATAATGTATAGACAGGGAAGGGCTACCGTAATAGGTTTTTTTTGATGCTCTGGAAAGCTCTTTGATTACTCAGTAGTTTTGTGTGTGATGCTTATTCTTATAGTTTATTCTTACCTAAGAATTGATTTTTGTTATGCAAAATGAATCAGTTCTAGAGATCTGCTGTATAACATAGTATTTGTAGTTAAAAGTATTGTTTGTACATTTGGAAATTTGCTAAGGGGTAGAGTCTGATGTTAAGTATTCTTACCCCAAAACAACAAAAATAATGGGGTATTTGTAAACTTTTGAGGTGATGGAAATGTTTATTACCTTGATTGTGGTGGTAGTTTCATGAGTGTATGCAGATGTCCAGACTCATCAAATTGTGTAGGTTAATGTGCTGTTTTTTGTGTATCAATTATATCTCAAAGCTGTTAAAAAAGAATTTTTAAAAATGTTTTGTAATAAGTTGGTAAAATAGTTGATTTTGGTGGGTGTCTTTAAGAAGTTATAGTACTGTTATGTTTTTTAAAATTAATTTTTAATTAGTAATTTTTATTTTTTGTTATAAAATTTAAAACTACTTTGTGTCATTGGCTTTCATATGAAAGACTTGTGTTATACTATCTTGAAAAATCTTAAACAAAATAAGATTCTCTTTGGTCTGATTTGCTATTATTTAAAAGTTTAGTAATTCAAATAACTAAAATTAACTTTGTTTGACAGACAAATCTATTTCCTCAGAAATGACTTAAGATTCCTCAATACAAGTACATAGAACTGGGTGAATTAATGTTAGTTATTTACATTTTCCCGTAATTTACTTATCCTGTTTCCATTAAGTAACCTTTTTGTCTCTGTAGGGTATCTTTTACCTGGGATTTTCTAACAGTTTGCACAAGTAGTTCAGAAATGTTTGGTAAATAAATTCCAAGAGTTTCTTTGAAATTAGCCTTGAAGAAGAGGTGCTCATAAAAGTCTCCTTTTACGTTCTTTGGCATGCCTAAGACTCCCTTAAAACAGTTCTCATAGACAAGAATTCCTATATAAGGTGTTAAATTCTTAACACATTGAAAGAAGACTGCTGACTCACTGCCCAAGATAACATAGTTGAGGTAGCTCTAATACCTTGTCTCCTAAGAACAATGTGGAAGAATGGGTTAGAGAAGGCAAGGTGATCACTTCACAGTATTTGTATTATTGCTACCATGATTTGTTGCTAGTAACAATTATCGTCAACAACCTTTATGTCTAAACATTTACTCTTGTACTTTGAAATGTATTCATCTCCAAATCTAAAGGCTAAATTTTAATTGCATTGTAATTTCCAGTCAAGTAACCCTAATAAGGTCTGCTCTTGCCAAGCTTTGTCCTGTGGTGGAGGGAACCTGTGTTCTCTTTACATGATTTTGCTGGATAGTGTATGGATAAGGCAGGGATCCTACCTGAAGTAATCCCAGGGTATTTTTAATGTCTTTTAATTGCCATTCAGAATATAAGTTAGACCAAACACAGTTGGGGCTGGTGACAGTTTAGGACTCCCTAGCAGTGTTCGTATAAAGGTGAAATGGATTTAGCAAATAAATCTGAAGATAATTATGTACTATGTGTAATTTATTTTTCTTAACATCTATTGATTCCTAAGCAGATGAAATTAGTTCTGTTATACTTTATATATTATTTGTCTTTATTTTGTTGTGCTTGTGAGCATTAGAAGTGAGGTGGGAGGAGGAGATGGAATTGAGAATTTGACAAGGACCTTCTTAACTGTCATCAAAACCCAAACCTTATCAGATGTATTTGCAGTTTTCTAGAAGTCTGATTTTCTCAAAGTTTAATAGTCTTAGCAGATGAAAAGTATATGAAGTTTAGTTTAAATTTGTTTCTCTATATATTTGCCATATAATCCTATTTTGTTTGGCATTGCTTTGGGTGTTTTAGTTGTGAACATTTTAAATTTACATGCAGATTTCATAGTCGTTCCTGTTTCCTTTGCAGCCAAGGAAGTTACGGCAGCAAACACGACTTCTGTCTTGTGCTTTGGAGAGACTTATACCTGATATAAAGGTGGAGAGCGTTGTTTTGTATTTGGCTCAAGGGATATGAGAGAGATGATTTCTTTCAGAAGAGTATTGAGAATTTTAAGATTAGTACTTGATATCTTTTTTAAGCTAAGTTATTTACTGTTACTTGTGGACATCATAATTATTTATCCATTGCAGCCTCCAAAAGGGCTTTATTCTGAGAGAATTAAGAAAAACGAAACTTAGGTTTGGTGCCAGCCACATACACCTGAGCTGGTGGTTCAAATCCAGCCTGGCCTGCCAAATAACAATGACGGCTGTAACAAAAAAAAAATATAGCCGGGCATTGTGGTGGGCACCTGTCCCACCAGCAGGTGGTCCCAGCTGGTTGGGAGGTGGAGGCAGGAGAATCACTTGAACCCAGGAGTTGGAAGTTGCTGTGAGCTGTGATGTCACTGCACTCTACCCAGGGTGACAGTTTGTGGCTCTGTCTCAAAAAAAAAAAAAAAAAAGGAAAGTTAATGTAAGGCGAGGCATACAAATAATTTTATCATTAATTACATATCATTTCCCCTGATTCTTCTTATGTGTGAGATTAATACTTGTTATCAAGTGGCCAATATTTTTAATACACTATGTCCATTTATTAAGGGTAGAAAAATATTCTTGGCAGACACTGAAATAGTTAATTGGCTTTTCCAGCTAATATAGGTTTGTAAAACTTTGTGAAAATTAAGAAATGGAAGGAAAAGAATTTTTCTTTGTACTAATGACATATTTTATTAACCCTTTAGGCTATAAAAGTGTTCTCGCAGCATTGTTTCATTAGATAAGCAGCTAGAGGAAGGGCAGTTAATTTCCTGTAATTGTCAAATAGTTAAAATAATTATTTTGACATAAAATCCTGGGTAGAGATGAGACTTTTTCTAAAAATAAATGATCATTTTGAGAAAGGAATAAGCAACAATATAATTCTGACTTTAAGACCTATAGTCTTTAATAGGATTTAAAAGCAGCTTTTAGAAATATTTGGTATCTCACAGTCCTCAATTGGACTGAGCTTTCATATTCTTACTAGTATGTCTATAAAGTCAACAACTTTTCATGATTGGTCATTTACATCTGAAATCTTGCACTCTGCTCTCTTGAGAAATAGTCTTAGCAACACTGGATATTTTGAAGTTAATAGGAAAAGTCTACATTTGACACAGAAAAGTTACATTATGTAATATTCAAGGACTGACATATTGGTCCTGGAGGGGATGAGAGAGGGCTGGAATGTGATCATGAGCATGCGCGGGAGTGAGAGCTTACATTGTCCTTCTCCATTTTAGCTGGTAGTTTGTATTGAAAACTGGAAAGTTAAACTTTTTGGAATTGTTACTATTCGGAGTGAGAATATAAACTATATTGAACAAAATTTACTTAGCCTGTTAAAAAGTCAACCTAAAACTATAGTTAATTAGTTTATATTATTACATCACTTCTGGTAGAGACTCAAACTAGTACAGAGTTAAGAGGAGCTATTATCAGGTGAGCTGACTGCTACCCATATGGGGCTTTAAGATAATGATGAGTTTAAATTTCCTCTTAGAGCTAAGTGAGAATAAAACTGGAGGCAATAAATACTCTTGGTCAAAGCCATTAAATGAAAAAGCTGGGAATTCTCCAGCTCTTGACTTAAATTGTTTGTTTATCAGCTGGCGCCTAGTCTGGAGTCAAGAGCTGGAGATTTCTATCTGTGACAGAACTTTGAAACTCTTGCAGGACACTTTCATTTCAACTTAAGGTAACTTGAGTTTATAGCTTTGGCTTTAAAGATTACTAATGATTTACTCATTTCCTTACCATTTAACCAGAGTGGACTTTTTCCCAGGAAGGGATCTGTGTTTATTTAGGGCCTTTGTCTGCGGAGGGATTAAAAGGCAGCCCACCGGCATTGTGAACTTGATGGTAATAAAAGGTCACCAAAACACACCATAAAAACATTCTTACATGGAATTAATTATACAGTGTAATTTTACAAAGCAATTCGGTTACTCCATCCCACTTCATTCTTAAACATTTTAGCTTTTAAAAATTAAGGCCTTGGTACAAATTTGGCTTATGGTATATTTTGATTTTTTTAATGCCATTTAAACACTGAGGAAATTGTCATATGCATATGTACAGTTAATTAAACAATTTTTTAAAAAGTTTTTTAAATAAAAATTATTGTTACACTATGGAATGAATAAATTATTTGGGAGGAAGATAGAATAGTCAAAAGGGATGGTTAGTATTTCATAGAATGGCTTAGTTGGTAAAACTAAGCCCGGTTAAGAGTTTATCTGTGCCACCAGGTGGCATTGCATCCAAACCTGCTTGTGATAAAAAGGATCTTAAAATAGACTATTTTTTTTGTTTCAGGGAAGACATAATACTTTTCCTAGATTTTGCTTTTGAAGTTGGCTTAAAATTACATCCGATATCAAGGTTGATTAAATGTTTGCAAAAATCTGAAAAGATTTCTAAACACTGCAAATGTTTGTTTTTAGGTTGTTGATACTGAAATGAAAGGAGATTAAAACAAAACATTTGTTTTAAAGGGCATTGCCATTTTTCTTTTACTAAAATGAACATTGAGTATTTGGTCATTTATTTATTTTTTACTTACCTACACACTGAAGAGGGGATCTTGGGTATAAAAATTCTCACAGATATTTTGAACCCCTTGCTGGTATGGCACTCCCTTCCCTAACACACACCCGCCCTAGCCATTGTTAAAAAAAAGTGTCAGCAGGTTTCACTGTATGAGAATTTTTAAAAAGAGGTTGAAACTTCTTAAAGATGCAAGTTGGTCCTTTTCACAAGCCTAACTATGAGATTCATTAGGCAGTTCATGTTCATGTCTTAAAAGCTGTATTGGGGGAAAGTAAATTCTTGAGTTTCCTGTACTGGTTTTCAGGGTATCTTTATAGTCTTTTGAATCAGCTCATTTTAAAACAGTGATAATGTAAAAGCACAATAAAAAAAGGCTCATTATAAATTTTATGAAAGTGAGATTTTTTTCAATAAAATACGTATTCATGTTCTATTTTTATGAACCCATAAATATAAGTTAATAAACTATAGCAGTAACAATTAAATTATTTAATATAACTATCCAGGTGCTAGGTTATGTTGTCAGAATAAATAAACTTCAGTGTATTTTCTATTGATTTTTATTCTTTTTAAAAAATGTATTCACTATGCAGAGAGATGTTTAATGTTTAGCTTTGATCATTTATCAAAAAGCTTTATGAAATGCTACTCATTTTATACTCTTGCCTCTTCTTGGAGGCTTCTTAATGTGCACAACCTGTTTAAGAAATGTATATGTTTTCAAAGTAAATGTTTGACCTCCCACCTTGATGTTCCTACTTTAGTATGAAACTAAACTCTACTCACCCTTATATTTTCAATAATTTGAACGAAATGTGTATTGTACTAAAACTAAATGTGCACACCCTTTAGTATTTAAAAAAGAGACCTTTTTTGTTTAAAGGTTTTTGAAAATTACACATTTGAAAGTAGTCTAGACAAAGATACTCATGACATTTGACCCTGGATATTTTACTTTTAAACTTGATACAACAGTCTGTTTCTTAGCTTTGTTGTATGCTAATATTTCTACTAATTTAACATCAAAAAGCTGTAGTGGTTTCTCTTTATAGATTATGCCTATATTGTGGAATTGCCTCCTGCTGTCCATGAACTGCTTCTTAGCTTGTTGTGTTAGAATTTCTCACCAGGATTTTTATGAGCTGTGTAGCCAACATTTTTAAAAAAACAGAGTAAACTTGATTAGTAAAAATTATACTTACTATTCATAATTGAGGTAAACTTCTTCGCCACCTGTCAGTTGTGTGCAGTAAGAATAAGCACATACATTTCTCCTGTAATAATATGCGTACATATGCACAATTGCTTATAATAGTTATATTATTGTTATTTCTATAATATTAAATGCCTGTTTTTTGCTGAAATTCCAGAAATCAGTTCTTTTTGTTAAAAAGCAATAGTCATTAGAAAAACAATCCTTACTCATTAGGATGTGTATAATTTAGTAATGAAGCTTAGATTTTGGAAATAGTATTGGTGTAAGTGTTGCCATGGGAACCTCCACATAGATACAAAAGGCAAGACTCTAAGTGGAGGAGGAGGGGCAATGTATGAAAAGATTACTGGCCTAAATGATATGTTTTATGTTCGTGTTGGTGGGTGGGAAGCAAGGATGAGAAGGGAAGAGAAACTAGTGCAGAAAGAAAATGTTACGACTTAACCCAATTACGCAGCTTTTGGATTTTCCTTCGTGGAAGAGTTTTACAATTTGAAATGTCATTCTAACTATTGATAACATTTGCACATATTGGGAAGACTTCCCATATCTTATTTTTAAACTACATTGATGGAACTGATTTTTTGATTAAATAATCATTATTTGATTTTTAGGTAAAATTTAATTCAGTGAAATTTGTTTTAAAGATAAGATTTAGGTCTTTGAGATGACTTTAATTATACATTTTATTAAAGATGGTTATTATACTTAATTCTTTTTCTTTTCTTTTTTTTTTTTTTTTTGTCTGGGGCTGGGTTTGAACCCACCACCTTCAGTATATGGGGCTGGCGTCCTACTCCTTTGAGCTACAGGCGCCACCCTACACTTAATTCTTTTTCAAATACCTAAGATTAAAAAAAAACGAAACTGACTAGGTGTCGGTTAATGTGATTTTTAAAGAATAGCTGGCATTAGGCTTTGTAATATTTTAATATTCAATTTTAAAAATTAAAATATTTTTATTCATTTTCTATAAATCTTTAGATAAGGAAATAGACTTACTGTATCTATATGTATAATATTGTATGGTTTAAAAAAAAATGAAAACAACAACAAAACCAAGCCTCAAATCTTCTTAGTACTTTAGAAGCACATGTATAACTACTGATAAAGATGATTATAGAGAACAACCGGTTTAACTCTATGCAAAATAACATTTTTATTTTTTTGAATAATTAGGTTCCCCCCAAAACAATAAAATTGTGCTCACCACTAGTTAGCATGGTAAAATGCAACATCATCAGCATCATCACAGTTTTAACACTATGAATTCTGGTTGTCAGATAAACATTTGAAAGAAGAAAAGACATTAATCTGACAAACTTACCTTTTTAGTCAATCCACAGAAAAAGCTGACAAGGCAATAAAACATCCAAAAGTTTTTAAATTGAAAAGAGAAAATTAAAAAGGGTGAGGGGGACACAAGCAAGGAAGAAGAAAGAGGGGGAAAAAGACGCTGCTTCCCCAGCCTGGCTATATGAAGTAAATTAACCGACAGCAGGGAGAGTGTATTGTTTCTAACTCTGCGTAAACAATGCTGGGTATCTCTTTGGGGTGGGTGGGTGGGTGCTGGGATGGATAGGCATTGTTGAGAATTGAACTGGCAGGCACAGTTTAGTCATCAGTGGAGTTTTGGGCATAGAAAGATAGTAGGAATGAGAGTAAAGAATGAGCAAATGAAATTGATCAAGTGAAATAATTCGTAATTGTTAGAGAATGCTTAGTTGTCAGTAATTTTCAGGTTTTTTTTTTTTTTTTTTAAGTGACTACTGCTTCATGGTGTAAAACAAAATGTTCAGCAAGGAAGATACGTAGTTTTAAGTGTACTTCTGGCTAGTATATCTTCAGTTCTAGACATGGCTTTAACAAAAAAAAGACAATGGAAAATTGTATTTTGTGGAAAAATATGTAACAAGAAGGATAAAATGCCAAGTTTATATTTTGAAGAATACTTAAGAGAATGAAAGTAAGAACAAGAAGATCCGTGCTGTTTTTCTGTTTCAGTTTTTGCCTGCTGCTTTTTCTTTCCCCTATTCTTCCTTGGAAAAAAAGTCTGACAGTATTAACAGAGTTGAAAGCATAAAAATCACATAGCCTTAACAATAAATAGATTCAAAATGTCTTTAATGACCTTTAAAAAATTTCATAATGTGGGACTTTCTAGAAGGAGACAACTAATATTTATTAGTACATTTTGTTCGCCAGGCTATCATTTTGAGTGGTTTGTGTATTTAAAAACATTTAATCCTTTCAGCCTCTCCATGGAATGCAGACTATCGTTACCATTTTTTTAGTGAAGAAGCCAAGGCTCAGGAAGGGAGAATAGGATGCCATGTAGTTATTATAAGAATTAGCCTTATCTAGCAAAAAGAAGACATAGGTGCAAGATTTTCAAATAGGTAAGACTTAGTACTTTCAAGTTTGAATTTCTATTGGTTGCTACAGTAACAATAAGTCTTTGGATTTTATTTAAAATCAAAATCAACAGAAATGCTTTTTCATGCTCTATAAATCTTACTACTATTCAGTGACACTGTGCACATATACCCATGGTCAAAATACAGAAAGAATTATTAGTCAACTGAAGAAAGTCCACTTTGGTAATTTAAAGCAGTTTCATTTTTGGTTTTAAGTGTTTGAATTTAGCATAAGAGGAACAAAAGGAGTAAAAAAGATACGGAACCAGAAGTTTTAACTTTCTAATATAACTTCCTTTATAGATCTTTTAGCAGTTGGAGTCTTAAAAAGAGCCGGAGTATCTTAGTTATTAGTCATAATATAAGTGAATGGGACAGTTTCATATGTTTTCCCTTTTAACTTGTATTTAAAATTTTTAATTTCCCCAAATTATTCAATTAGCCTTTTAAATACCAAAAATTAGACTTTTCAAAATATCAGTGAGAATTTCGAGGTGCATGGTTGATCAGTGGTATACTTTTTTAAAGTACATTTGTAGTACAGGTATTCAGTGTTAAGACTTATTACTAACAGTGTATTAAACCTTATTGCTCAGTAATAATAGTAAAGCACACCCTTCAGTTCTGATTTGACATTTTAACTCTCATTTTGTGTTTTACTGAGAATTATGATATGCTGGGAATTGAGGATTTTCATCTTGTCAATATTTTTAATCCCTCTCAATATGTACAATCTTTAGTGGTATTACTAAAAAAATCTGTCTCAGCAGCTTTTACAGAGGATTTTTAAGACTATTGGGTGTTTATATGTATGTGCGCATGCTTGCGTGCCTGTGTGTGTTTTAATAGTCTTATCTTGGAGAGAACTCAGTGAAAGAAACTTTCTATACTCAGTTCTGATTATGTTAAAAAAAACCCAACCTACCCATATTTATCATGGGTTAATTAAAAAACATAGGGTTCATTGAAGGAAAATCTGGTGTTTATGACTTTTTTTTAAGCATTTTCAGAAATTCAGTATTTCTCTGAATTTTTCAAAGATCAGTTAAGTATGCCAAAATAGAAGATGCTAGTGCATTTTCAGAATTACCACTCCCCATACATTTTATGTATCCTAAGTGTGAGAATTTCAAGTATTTAAATAGCCTGATATGTCTGGTTTCATGATTCATGGATTTCTAGCTCCCACCATGATTGGCAGCAATTTGGAAAGAAGGAGGAGAAACCCTTCTTCCTCTGATGTTGGTGTGTGTAAAAGAAAAATAACCAAAATTCTTCTTACTATAGGTCAAAGCACTTAAGAAGAGTGCTCTGCTCCTGGTTCTTACTGTTGGTTCCCTGGTTGTTTTGGAAGTCATGTGTAAAGCTCCTTTCATTTCAATTTGTTCTCCTTTTGTAAAGATTTCCAGCTTGTTAATGTATAAGATTATTTGCAGAAATTCTTACTAGATAGACTGCTGTAAAAGGAAAGGGTAGAAAATGGTGAGTAGAGAAGATTATTTTTGAAGGTATTAGTGAGATGTTCTAAGAGAATTGTGATTATTGCTAGTTAGGAACTTGCCCAGCTGGATAGTGATGAAAACTTGGAGTTTAGCCAAGTCTTATTTTTGTGTGGTTTTAGTCACTCTTTGTCTGTTGTTGGTTGGAGGCACCTTCAGTGGGTCATTCCTTATGGCAGGACCCAACGTCAAGTTTAGTAGCTTTGCCTGACTTCAGTGATTTTATCTTTTCTAACCAGAATGCTCTATTATGATGAGATTTTTCATTATAAAAAATCTAGCAGTTCTTGATTTTTTATGCTTCAGTTTCAAGTTTTTTTTGATGATAGAGGTTGTGACTTTAAAAGGGTGAATTGTGATATTTTAGAAAGTATGCTAATGTGAACATATGACAGTATTTTCATGAAGGGGAGATGATATGGAAAAGCTGTAGTAATGAGGGGGAAGAAAAATAAGGAACCTAAAAGAATATTCATTCTGTTTTTTGTTGCTTAAGGGAAACAACTAGGGGATTTTTTTAATGTTATCATTTATATACAGATGAGAAGTTAAGAAAAAAGAATAGGAAAAAAACTGCTTTAGAATGGTAATTTCTGTGTCTGGACTGAGCATCCCTTATTAAGTATCTTTGCAACACCAAAATAAACCTTGCTCATACTTATTTTAATTTGTGTTTGTGTGATATGGATATGAAGGTAGCAGCTTGGGAATGAGTTTTGGGAAAAGGTACTGTGGGAATGAGCTGTTTGTGGTTTCTCACCCTGACCATTTACTGTTTCCCACTTCCCCATTGAGAATCCTCCGTGTGCATCCATGTGGATATTCATCTTCACCTGGCTTTTTCCCCCAGCCCCATCAAAGTAAAATTTGAGTATCTAAGAAATAAGAGGTCACTTATCTCTGGTATTTCCTCCACATCCCATTGTAACTTAAACTCTGATTTTTTTTTTTTCCCATTAGCAGGAAAAATGAAGGTGATATATCTTCCTTTTACTTGTCTCTGACTTCTAAATGTTCTTGAATTTTATGTGATTATACTACAATAGACACAGTTATAAAAGACCAACAAATGTCTACTTATAATTAAAAAAAAAGACCTTTCCATAAAAAATCCTAATCTTTTGAATAGTTACTTTTAGTTATATTATTTTACTTTTTTGAACTCAATTTTAAAAACAAAAGTTTAAATATAAAGGGTTCAGAAGAAAATTTAGGGTAGAGGAGATAAGAGACATGATTTTATACATTATGTGCAATGTAGCAGTAGTTTTGCCTAAAATTTAGGGTAGAAAATTGGTTCAGTTGCATCTGCTTTTTTCTTTATCTTCTACTGAAATTCTCAAAATAAATGTTCTTTCTTTTTAACTTTTCTTTAAATTGGATCCAAGGAAGACATTCAATAAACTTTTTGCTTGGACCCAAAACCACAACTTTGATGGAATATTATTAGTTTATATCTCATTATGTGAACACATGTCTTTGATACGGTATTTGCTTTCTGAAGGATTCCTTAATTATTCCCTCTCAGTAATGATCTAAAATAGATAGATGGGATCAATCACGTAACCTCTTGGGCGTTCAGTGTTTAACCTTTGTTTGGCAGAGGTGATAATGTTACTGTATGTCTAGTTTAAGTTGTACCTACTATGTCTTGGTTGTGCTCTGGGTGGACATATTTTTTGCTTTTCTTCTCCATTTCAACATAACTATTGAAATGGTGATAAAGGTTGTGTGGGAAAAAAGTCCTTGTTTCCTGTCTTTGTTAGTATTTGCGGGTTCCTAATCTATTGAGAGTCTTGGGATGTAGATCTGTACATCATGACTGGGGTGGGTAGTTTTTATGGTAAGGAAGAGGGAAAAAGATAGTATTGAAGCAATTCCTGTCTAGGTCTGCAAAGTGCAGATTGCATTTCTCTTTCAGTGGTGTTAGGTTTATGGCCCTTTTTTGGGAAAGTGCTGTTAAGTGTTTGGAGACCTTTATCTTTCTCTGTTTTGTTGTAGCAGTTAGAGTTGTCCTCTGGTGTTTTTGCAAGGTATGATAAATGTTTGTACTAAAACTGCTTGGTGGAAGTTTGATCTGGAAAGATTACTGTTTCTTTCAGTTTCCTGAAGAAAATGGAATTGTAGAATTCAAGCTATTGAGCAAACAAGCCTATCAGCAATAATAGTGTGTACTTCTCATTGATGCTTGTAATTCTTTCCTCCTTTTAAAGAGGGTTAGGAATAAAAACCAGAAATGATGACCAGTTTTGTCTGAAATAATATAAGTGGTAGAAATAGTCAAACATTTTTCTTCAGAGCTTCTAGGGAGAAATGTCTAGATAATGGAGGATTGTCCTTATTTTATAAAAGGCAAATGAAAGCAAAGCAGTTAGTGGTTCTCTTGTGTTCTTTTATATTTCAGGCACAAAACCTTCAGGTCTTCCACCCATATAGCATAGCTATCTTTGTTTTTATTTTTCTATTTATATTTATTTATTTATTTATTTATTTGAGACAGAGTCTCTCCCTGTTACCGTGGGGTTGAATGTCATTGTATCATAGCTCACAACAACCTTAAACTCTTGGGCTCAGCCATTCTCTTACCTCAGCTTCCTAAGTAGCTGGGACTACAGGTGCCCACCACAATACCTGGCTAATTTTTCTGTTTTTAGTAGAGACAGGGTGTTGCTCTTGCTCTTGCTCAGACTTGTCTCAAATTGCTGACCTCAAGCAATCCTCCCATCTCGGCCTCCCAGAGTGCTTCCAGCACTCAGCAGTTTTATTTCTAAAAAGACTTCTTTGTGTATATTTCTTATATTTTAGGAGGTGTTTTCTTCTTTGGCCTTGCTTATTTTAAATTAGTTCAATTAATTTGACTAATAGTATTTTTAGATAATTGCATATTTCTAACAGCTTTTATGCCGTCTATGGTTTATCTATACCGATGCTGAACAATGTTGGTTACCACCTAGCCAGCTATAGGATTTACATACATTTTTGATTGAATTCTTTCAACAAATAAACTTGTCACTAAAAATAAGTAGGAGGTTCTAGTCAAACTACCTGGCATTTGAACATACTTTTCTTTTTTCTTGGGTGATTCTACTGCAGATGTGCTCTAATACAATTGGGAGCCAATTTATATCCTGAACTGGGTCTCTGGGGTGGTTTGCAAATTTTTATTATCCTAAGTTTCAGTTATATACATTCATACCTCCTCACATTAATACATTAATACAGGTGAGGGAGTATGAATGCAAAGGAGGACCGATGGTATTTCTTCTATCTGTAACTCCCTCTTCAGGCTACTTTGTATTTTATGTTCTAGCTTTTTTATATTCTTACCTTTAATATTTAGGAGCAACATAAGAAAGGATAGTAGCACCATCCATAATCTAAGCCCCTCTTTGTCCTGATGTTGGGGAAATGGTGAATTGTGATCAGAATAGCGGGATTAGTGGTGTCTAGTGTCTATCCTTGGCTTTGACTGTGGTTATACCCCCTGAAGTACAGGATGAAAAGGAGTCTTGTTTGGGGGATTCTGGCAGGGCCTCCCATGGTGCTGTAGCCTTTGTACCTGTTGGAAGATTATTGACTCCAGCATTATGGTTTTTCATTTTACTACTTGGAAGCTCAGGGCTACATTTTGGTACTCAAAAATAATCACTGTTTTTCTGTGGCCCTTCCTTTTTTTGTGCTGGGCACCAGGAGTATAGTGGTAAGCATGAGAAGCTTTGCTTCCTCTCAGAGCTTGTGGTCCATGTGTTTGTGTCATCTTACAAACTATCTCCAAATCCTTTTTGGAATTAAACATACACATTAAAGGATTGTTAGGTTTTTGTACTATTCAGTCTCTTTCTAATTTTCCTCTATATACTTTTATTCTTGCCTTTATTTTCATTTTCTTTATTTTTTCCATTTTTTAATGCAGTGAATATTCCCTACCATACTTTCCTTTTTAAGCTTTTTAATAATTGAAGATTATCTTAATATTAAAAAAAATTTTGTTGCATATATAGCATATACACACTTTTAAAACAAAAATGACATTCTGTTTTGCAACTTTTTAGAAGATGTAATGTATCTTTTAGTCTGTACGAGTTTGAGCATCCTAAATCTGAAACTCTGAAATCCTCCAAAATCTGGAACTTTTTGAGCATGAATACCATGTTCAGAGGGCATTTTGGATTTGGGATGCTCAGATGGTAATTATAATGTAAATGTTCCAAAATGCCAAAAAATCTAAAACATTTCTTGTCCCAAGCATTTTGGGTAAGCAGATTCAACCTTTAGTATATTTACTTTGTACTTTTTATTTACTGCAAAGTATTCTATTATGTAGACAGACTTCTGCTATTAGAAAGAAGTTATTCTGAATATTCTTTTGTGAGAGAGAGAGAGAGAGAGAGAGAGAGAAAGAGAAACTGAGAGAGACTCTTCTGTCACCTGGGTAGAGTGCCCTGGCATCATCATAGCTTATAGCAACCTCAAACTCTTGGGCTCAAGCCATCCTCTTGCCTAAGCTTTGTGAGTAGCTGGGACTATAGGCACGTGCCTCCAAACTCTACTAGTTTTTCTCTCTATATATATTTTTGAGACAGAATCTTACTTTGTTACCCCCAGTAGAGTGCTATGGCATCATCGATCACAGCAACCTCAGACTCCTGGGCTCAAGCTATTCTCTTGCCTCAGCCTCCCAAGTAGCTGGGATTATAGGCACCTTCCACATGCCCGGCTATTTTTAGAGTTGGGGTCTTGCTTTAGCTCAGGCTGGTCTCATACTGGTGAGCTCTGCTGATCCTCCGTCCTTGGCCTCCCAGAGTGCTGGCATTACAGGCACTCGTCACGGAACCCAACCTCAGTTTTTCTGTTTTTAGTAGAGACGGAGTCTTGCTTTTTTCAGGCTGGTCTTGAATTGCTGAGCTCAGGTGATCCATTCGCCTTGGCTTTCCAGAATGCTAGGATTATAGGCCTGAGCCACTATACCCAGCCTACACTGAATATTCTTAAGCACAGATCTCTTTTTATACATACACAAATTTATCAGAAGAAATAAGAAATGGAATTGCTAGGTCAAAGAGTATGTGAACTTTAAATTTTTGTTGATGTTGCCAATGTTTTCCTCAAAGTTTATATACTTCTACCAGTAGTGTAAAAGAATGCTGTGATCTGAATGTGTTTCCCCAAATTCATGTGTTAGAAGCTTAATTCCCAACATACCAGTGTTGGGAAGTGTTTCGGTCATGAGGGCTCTGGCTTCATGAATGGATTAATAATGTTATAAAAGGGCATGCTGGAAGGAGTCTGGTCCTTGGGTCCCTTTTTGCCTCTCTGCCTTCTGCCATGTCAGGACAGTATTCCTTCTTCCAGAGGACATAGCATTTAGGTGCCATCCTGGAAGCAGAGACTGGACCCTTACCAGACAACAGACCTTGATCTTGGACTTCCTGGCCCCCCGATCTGTTGGAAATATATTTCTTTATTAAGTACCCTGTAAGGTATTTATTATAGAAGCATGAAAGGACTAAGAGTGTATTTATTCACACTTTGCCAACATTATCTTCGTATTTTTTCTAGCCTGATAATTAAAAAATGGTATAGTGGGGTTTTGTTTTCTTTTTTCTCCAGGTTATGTGAGCATTTTAAGAATATTTATTAGTCATTTATTCGCATTTTATTATTTTTTTCCTAGTGATTGCTTATTCCTTTCTTTTGGGCATGTTTTTATGAGATTCATTCACGCAACCCCTGTTTGTTGAGTACTTAACAGTGCTCCAGGCAAATTTCTACTCAACTTATAGAAATTAATCTTTCCTAATTTATATGATGAGTATCAAATGTTCATTCATTTATTTGGGAAATACTTACTGGGACTCTACCATGTACCAAGTACTATTCTAGACCTCAGAATATAGAAAAATATAGCAGTGAAGATGCACGCTTCCGCCCTTATGGAGGGTACATTTTAATGAGTGTGAGTATGTGTGGGGAGATATAAATGTTGCAAATATTTTTCAGTAGTTTGTCCTTTCTTTATTCAGTTTGTGGTGCTTTTTGAAATACTGAAGTTTTGAATTATTATGCAGTATACGTCAGTGTATCAGTCTTACCCTGTATTTATAATATTTTTATTTTTATTTTTATTTTTTTTTGAGACAGAATCTCACTTTGTTACTCTGGGTAGAGTGCTGTGGCGGTCACGGCTCACACCAACCTCAAACTCCTTGGGCCCTTAAGCAAATCTCTTGCCTCAGCCTCCCAAGTATCTGGGACTATAGGCGCCCACCACAACGCCTGGCTATTTTTTTGTTGTTTGTTTGTTATTGTTGTCATGTTGTTTTAGCAGGCCCTGGCTGGGTTCGAACCTACCAGCCCTGGAGCATGTGGCTGGCCTGAGCTATAGGCTCTAAGCCTATATACATTTTCTTTAGTTATTTTATGTTTTCATTTTTAAATTTTTAAAATTTGAGTCATTTGCATTTTATTTTGATGGAGGGAATAAGGATAAAGATCTAGATTACTTTTTAAAATTCATTTAATGAAAAACTTTTTTCATTTACCAATTTCAGATACCCTATTAATTTCATATACTCAATTCCCATAGGTATTTGGGTCTATTTCTGAGCTATCTATTGATATCTCATTGTTGATTCTTTCCTAAGTAGGACATTTTAACTCTGTTGCTTTTTTACATTTACCTTCTTTCATTGCTCTTTGTTATTCCCTCTTAATTTTCCAAACTACGCTTATTTGTTTATTGTTGCAAAGAGACAGAGTAATTTTATCATGTTCCTCCCTAAATATTCTGTTAATGTTTCCATTGGATTGTACTGAATTTGTAGATTAATTTATGGAAAATTGATGTATTTACAAATGCTAAGTCTTTCTGTCTTAAGAGTAAAATATACTTGTTAATTAATTAATTAATTAATTTTTTTTTTGCAGTTTTTGGCCGGGGCTGGGTTTGAACCCGCCACCTCTGGCATATGGGGCCGGCCTCATTAGTTTTTTTATGTTTCTTACTAGGATTTTAAAGTTTTCTTTGTGTATTTCTTAAAACTTTTTTTTTTTTTTCTTAAACATTTTGTGAACTATTTGTTCCAAAGTCTTTTTATGTTTGTTGTTATTGCTGGTATTATAAACTGAGTCCTTTAAAAAAAATATTTCTAATGATGTTTATAAATATGAGATATTGATTTCTATCCCTTAATTTGTTTTTCTATGTATTAATTTGAACCCCACGTCCTCTTTGAATTCTCTTACTGTTTCTAACAGTTTTTCAGTTGGTTCTCTTTGATTTTCCAGGTCTAAAAATGGTCATTGTGCCTTTTTTTCCCCCCCCATAAATTATGCTTTTCCTTCTTCCTTCCTTTCCTTCAAGTAACCATTGATGTGATCATAATGGAGAGTATGAATTAATTAGACATGGGAAGAATGTGCCAAGTACTTGGTAGTATATTTGAAGGGAAATGTGATGTTGATGAGGCTGAAGAGAGAGGACAGGTTGGCCTATGAAGACCCTTTTAGTCATGTTACTCACTTTGTTCTTATGCAAACTGGGAACACTGGGAAGCCATCAAAAGTTTTAATTAAGGAGATAGCATGATCAGATTAGGATTTCTAAAAGACCACCACAGCTATAGTGTGGGGAACAGTATCGAGCATGTTGAGAGAGGTGAGAATAAAACCTGGGAAACTAATTGGGAGGCTACGGTAATGGTCTAGGTACACAAGGATGGTAGCTTGAGCTGGAGTTGTGGAAATAGAGAAAAGTAGTAACATGATTTTTTGTTTTCCTAAAGGTAACTTAGATTTAGGCATTGCAAGACATCAGCCTATAAAATTCACAAAGAATAATTCATGGAATGAGTAGAGCCAGGTGGAGGGGTAGCTTTTGAGATAAAAAATTATCTAAGTTTGTTCCCGTACTTTATTGTTAGCATCCTTGTCCTCTGTTTCTTCTCTTTTTATTTTCTGAGCTGAAAACCCAGTCTCCTTTAATTAACATTCTTAGATTCTCTTTCTTTCTTAAACATCCTTTCATTCAGCAATTTATCCATTATCTCTTTTGTGTTACACATGCTTCTAAGTGCCGATCAAAGAGATGAACCCACAAGGACCTCCAGGTCATGGTAATATATTAGGTAAAGCAGATGCATATTCATAAAACAACACATTGTACTAAATGTAACATACACAGTGAAGGTGTTGGTCCCTTTGGGGCATCACATGAAAGGCTTCCTGAAATAGGTGAGGTCTAAATTGCATTTTAAAAGATTAATAGAGATTTGTCAAGAGGGAAGGGCAAGGCTGTTTTTCAGATAAAGGGATTATAGCAGGGAAAAAGACAAACACGAAATAGCATAATGTTTTTTTGCTGAAATATGAGCGTTCAGTGTGTCTGGATTTTGACACTTCTGGTTGTGAATGGAGAGAGAAGTGGCAAGACATGAAATTGGCCTGATGGGCAAATTCATCATTAAGATTATTCTAGAGTCATTGTATTCAGAAGAGCATTTACCTTGATTGTAGAGAAGGCTAAGCTGAGAAGTAAGCAGCAATGTATTTAAATTTTAGAAGTGCACAATTCCATTTTAAACATCCCCCTTTTACCTAGGGTTAACAATTACTAGACTCGACATAAATTTCGAGAGGACAGATTTAGTTGTGGTTTTTAGAAAATATCATCTTTGTAAATGCCTTATATTTTATGTATGTGTATAAGCTTGCAGCTGACAAAAGTTAACTGCGTATGGTGGCATGTACCTGTCTGTAGTCTCAGCTACTTGGGAGGCTGAGGCAAGAGGACCAATTGAGCCAGGAATGTGAGGTTGCTGTGAGCCATGATGATACCACTGCCCTCCAGTCTGAGTGACAGAGCAAGACTCAGAAAACAAAAAAATTAAAAAAACCCCAAATAATGAAAGTCCTGATGTCTTTTGCTGAAGGCAGTCAGAATTTACAGTAGGTTCAGTGATAATCTAAATGAGCTGAGAGGGCTTAGGTCCTTACCACACTTAATAATTTACTTCTAGAGAGAGACTTGAGATCTGTAGAGAATTTTTTAAATGATAAGTTTGATTGTACTCATTTAATTAATTGTATTTATATAATACCTTCATTTAGAAAAGCTGAAAGTTAAGCTTAAAATTAAAAAATTTACGACTGCTCTGTGCCTGTGTGCCCACCATATACACCAAGGCTGGCACACAGGCGGGTTCAAACTCGTCCCGGGCCAGCTAAAGAACAACGACAACTATAACAAAAAGTAGCTGTGAGTTGTGGTGGGCGCCTGTAGTCCCAGCTACTTGGGAGACTGAGGCAAGAGAATTGCTGAAGCCCAAGAGTTTGAGGTTGCTGTGAGCTGTGATGCTACAGTACTCTACTGAGGGTGACATAGTAAGACTCTGTCTCAAAAAAAAAAAAAAAAATTTAAGACTTAGTTGAGACCATTTGGTACCAAAATATAATGTTTTCAGTTGTCCTTTAGAAAAATTAAGGTTGTTCTCTTGCAGTATTAGCATTTTTTTCTGAGCTCAGTTCTTTGAGAGAAATAGTCAGGGATTGGAACCAGCAGAGTGCCTTATTGAAAAGTCGGAAATATGATTTCACTTAACCACCTTGTAGCATCTTCTTAAATATGATTTTTAAAAAGTGCTTTTGTAATTCAAATAAGATTTGCTTGTGTTATGACCAGACTTTAAAGAAACTGACATTTCTAGCTTACAGAATTAAGTGAGATCCTTATCGGGGACTGTGCAGGAATTAACAGGTGCCTTTGAACACTATACAACTGAGGTGTAGACATCTGTATAACTCTACAGGATCAAATGGGTGGTGATTAAGTAATAGATGTTCCTTTTAAAATCTGCAAACCAAGGAGGTCTATTAAGCACAGTGCTCGTTTGTTGCTGAATTAGTACTATTAGAAGACTTTGTGTCTTCTGAGACAATCAAGAAGAAGCTATTCAGATGGTTCGAAAACTCGTAGGCTACTTTATAAAGTGGACAGATTTGCATAGGCAGGAAATTACTGATTAACTATTGGGCAGTAGAGTATTTAATTGCAGTATAGAAGTAAATTTGGTATAGTGAAAAGAACACTTTTTTTTTTTTTTTTTTTTTTTGTGATGAAGTGTCATTCTGTTGCCCAGGCTAGAATGCTGTCACATTAGCCTAGTTGACAGCAACCTCAAACTCCTAGGCTCAAGATCCTTTGGGCTCAGCCTCCTGGAATGCTAAGATTATAAGCATGAGCCACCATGCCTGGCCTGTTAAGAATCTGAAGACAGATCTGAAGTGCTGGGTATGTTAGTACTGGATCTATTTAATATAGGCATTAATTATTTTGAGACTTAAATAATGTGTAAGATATAAACTCTTATTTGTCTGTAGAAATATAACTGTTAAATTTCCCCAAGTAAGCATATTTCTTTCTGTAATGCCATGTTTAAGGCTTGTGCTTTAGTGCTGTGGCGTCACAGCTCACAGCAACTTCCAACTACTGGGCTTAAGCTATTCTCTTGCCTCAGCCTCTCAAGAAGCTGGGACTATAGCTGCCCGCCACAACACCTGGCTATTTTTTGGTTGTAGTTGTCATTGTTTGGCAGGCCTGGGCTGGATGTGGCTGGCACCTTAGCCACTTGAGCTACAGGCACCTTAGCCACTTGAGCTACAGGGACCACCCACAAATGGTTTCTAATTTGCACACATACCATACTTACCATACTTGAGTAAAATAATATTTTAATTTCATTTTTAACTTGTGTAATTTTCTAAAGACTTTACTCTTTCAAAAGTTAAAAGATTTTGATTTTTAAAATGATTACAAATGAAGCATGTGAAAAGTAATTCTTAAACAATTAGATTTTAGGGGTTTCAGGCTAAGCATGTAGGTATGCTTCACATTTGATTAAGAACGGATAAAACAGTAAAAACTATTAGAGAATTTAACATCTTTTTTAGTGTTGATTTCTCAGAAATAATTGATATAATTTCTAGAAGCAAAATTGTAGAATTACTAGTAAAATCAGCTTAGCATATTACATGATTTCATTTTATATTTTAAAATATATACTGCTTTACTGAAATTTCTTGACTTGTATTTATCCTGGACTTCCTTTCTTTACCCATTTTCTAAGGTCACTTAGAAAACAAGCAAACTCAAATAAGCCAACAACCCTCCCTTGTGGACCTGAAATAGTTTGCACTTGACTTGTGCCTGGCCAGCAGTTTTTTCATTCTTTCACTTTTGTAATTCACAGTGAATTGTTATTTTCAGAGTAAAGATCCTAAACATTCCTGTACTAGAAACATTCTATGGGGACTAGTGTCCATAACTATTCTTGCTGTCTATATTACCTGTTTCAGCTAAATTTCTATTAATATTTGTATCATTTCATAATTCATAAATAAGTATTTACCAGACCCTTTCCCTCTCAAACCACTTTATTCATATCGTGGAAACTCTTGGTTTGAACGTGTCACTACTGATACATTCATCTTTTTTTCTTTACTCCTCAGTTGATTCAAATGTCTTATTTTATTTTATTGTTATTTTTATTTATTTATTTATTTATTTTAAGACAAAGTCTCATTATGTTGCCCTCGCTAGAGTGCTGTGTTGTCACAGGTCACAGCAACTGCACACTTTTGGGCTTAAGAGATTCTCTTGCCTCAGCGTCCCAAGTAGCTAGAACTACAGGCACCCACCACAATGCCCAGCTATTTTTGTTGTTGTTGTTATTGTAGTTGTCACTGTTGTTTGGCAGGCCGGGGCTGGGTTCGAACGTGCCAGCCCCAGCGTACGTGGCCAAAACTTTAACCGCTGAGCTATAGGCACCGAGCTTAAAGTCTAATTTTATAATGACATTACTTGGGTGAGAAACTTTAAAATACAACTTTACCTTGGAATCTTTCCTCAGTTGTCTTTTGAAGGGATTGAAATAGTTAAGTGCCCTTGAATACTCATATCTCAAATAATTTTCAAATCAGTACTTGGTTAAAATGAATTATTGAAAAAGAAAGAAGGCTCCTAATTGTGGGGGGCAGGGGAAGAGGGTGCAGGCAGCAGGCATCAGGGAGCAGGAGAGCACCAGGGGGTTGATGGCTTGGAGGGGAGGGTGTGGCAGAGGGGAGAAGGTAGACAATCCAGTGAGCCATCAACATGAATTTTATCTGCTGAGATTTCTTGTCACTGCTCTTCTTTTTATTTAAAAAGGAGTATTAGTAAAAGTACTGCTACAGCATTTTACTTCTAATAATTCATTTTTTGAACTTGCTTTACCACATTTTCCTTTCAGTCATTAAGATTTAAATTTTATATTTCTAGTAGTAAAATTATCTCTGTCAAGTGTGGGGAATTTGCAGCCTTAACACCACTTCGTGTCTGATTAGAAGGTTTTCTTTTGTAATTAATTTTTCTCTGAGCTCTTTGTGGAGAACAGTAGCCCAACTGCAGAGAGGTTAGAATACCGTGGACTTTAGCTGTTCAGCTTTAATGATATAAGGGGATAGCAAAGTGAGAATAAATGAGGTACTTTTTGGTGAGCAGAAAATGTGAACTGACTGTCAGTGTGAGATCGGTTCTAGGAGCAGTTAGCCGGCAGTAATAGGGCACACTTGAGTAATTGAATTTGCATAACAAGGCTTGCTGAAGAGATCTGACAGGCATAGAGATTTGTCTAGCTAGAGAGCTCCAGATGGATGTGACCACGCAGCAGCTGGGTGGCACGTTGCTCAGCATGGACAGCACCACCCAGACTGGCAGCTGGACCCTGGCGACTGCAGGGCTGTGGCAGGCCAGCTGGTGGCCTCTGACAGCCAGTGGCCCTCTTAGAGAGCCTTTTCATAATGGCCTGTCAGGGTACAGGACCTGCAGGGACTGGCAGGAGAATGTCACAAGTCACCAGTGAGGGTTGTTAGGCTGAAGAAATCTGTTAAGAGGGGGAGAAGGGAGAGTAGGAGTGGTCATTGTTGCAGCCACAAAACTAACACCACCCAGAGTGATTCCCCTTCTTTTCAAAGAAGACAGGCTTTTAAAAAAGAAACAAAAAAATTCCATAGAACACACATTTGCTCTAGACTTCTGGGTTATTGTAGTATTCATTAAAACCTTGACACCAAGTTGCCAACCTTCCTGAGAGCCCATGTAGACCATTGGTTGGGATAGAAAAGAATGTTCCTTTTCATGTTTTCTGTCTTTGCATGTTTGCAGGAGGGCATATTTGTTGTTTTAGAAATTGGTGATAATTCAATAATTTGTCTTGGGCTTATTATTCACAGAAAAAAACATGTTTGAGGAATAAACAGAGAAAAATTAGCGTGAAGTGATATGAATCAGTTTGTTCAGGTCACCTGCACCTCTCCACATCCAGGTGGACTGCGTTCATAACCACCCATCTTCTCAGAATAAGCATGAAAGAAAGCCAGCTATCTGCCTACTATTAATAAATCTGTGCTCTTAAGTTGAGAATTTTGTCATCATATAACTCTAAAACATCATGTAACTAGATAATACAGCTTTTTTTTTTTTTTTTTTTGAGACAGAGCCTCAAGCTGTCGCCCTGGGTAGAGTGCCGTGGCATCACAACAACCTCCAACTAGTGGGCTCAAGCAATTCTCTTGCCTCCGTCTCCCAAAGTAGCTGGGACCACAGGCGCCCCCCACAATGCCCTGCTATTTTTTGGTTGTAGCCATCGTCGTTTGGCGGCCTAGGCTGGATTTGAACCCGCCAGCTCAGGTGTATGTGGCTGGCGCCTTAGCTGCTTGAGCCACAGGCACCAAGCCTACAACTTTTATTTTTAAGAGTAGGGAAACACTACTTGATACATTTTCCAGTAAAATGAAAAAACTTTAATGTTACTAGTCTCAAACTCACTTTTAGTACGGTTAAATTCTAGTGAAAAAATTCATATACTTTGAGTCTGTGTCATTGACATTGCATCTGTTTCTCTTTGAATTGTCTTAATCTAGTGCTTTTTAATGTTTCATTCTTTCCCCAATGTTTTATTTATTCCTTATATCATTCCAGTGAATTAAGATAGGTAATATTTCTATTTTAATAAGGTAGATAATATTTTCATTCTAATGAAATGAAACGTGGGCCACACAGAAGGCACATATGTGCAGTATCACCTGGGTTAATTGTGTGTCAATCTGGACTTGGTGTCAGTAAGGATGATCTAAGAAAGTTAACATTTTTAGCCTTCAAATTGGCAAAGATACAAAAGTCTGTTCTTAGTATAGGTGGCAAAAATGTGCAGTCTCATAGACTGCTTTGGTGATGTAAATCATTTCAAGCAATTCATGAGAAGTTTAAAAATATGTATGCATACATATGTGTCTAAATTTACTTAGTAATTCCACTTCCAAAAACCCGCCCCCCGAATTAGGAATGCATGTAAAGATTTAGCTGTAAGAACGCACTCTTAGCATTGTTAAGATCACTAGTTCTCTGTATGACCTTCTTGGATCCCTAGGGTCAAAATTATTTTTCTCATAATAGAGTAATACTTACAGTGCAAGAGGAATGGTAGCTAAAGCTGCTGTCCCTTAGCACAAGACAGTGGCCTTTTATTCTTAACAGCCATAGTATGTAGCTTCCGTTAATAATTTCCTTGATAAAACATTAAAAATTGTTAATTTTATTACATCTTGATTTGAATGTATTTAAAAATATTCTATTTGACAAAATGGGAAATGGATATAAAAACTTTCTACATTTGATACTATAGTTGTCTTGAGAAAAACTACTTAAATAATAGTTTGAGTTCCCTGCTGAACTATCTGCTTTCCCCAAACCTCCAAACATAGGGTCTTACATTGTTGTTCCAGGCTAGAAGAACTATCTGGGTTTTTTTTGGTACAACACCATTTTTATTTGAAAGAATGACTGACAAGACATTTTATAGAAGGATAAAAATGAGCCTGCTGCTTCAAGGAAAGCAACTGGCAGTGTTTGTTGCCAATGATAAAATGGATCTTTCAAGTAAAAAATTAGAATTTTGAAAAACTTATGACTGTATGAGTTTAACAGCTTCCTAATACTTAAAAAGGCTTTTGTGATGAGATTGATGGTGCTATTAAAGAATGTAAATATCCAATCTTGTATGTGGGGAATTGGGAAGATTTGCATAACTCATTTTAGCAATGTTTTCCAAGTGACCATTGCATGATGTTAACAAATTATGCCTACATAAAAGATGCCAAGTACAAAGTAGACCGACAGATTTATTTATTTTTTCTTTCCACTATTCAGTGGCATTATGATAGCTCATTGCAACCTCAAACTTATGAGTTCAAGTAGTACTCCTTCCTCAGCTTCCTGAATAGCTGGAACTATAGTCACATGCCCTCATGCCTGGCTAATTTAAAATTTTTTTTGGAAAGCCAGGGTCTCATTATGTTACTTAGGTTGGTTTTGAACTCCTGGCCTTAAGCGATCCTCTTTGCCTTGGCCTCCCGAAGTCTTGGGATTACATGCGTGAGCTGCCATCTACTTTTTCCATCATCTGAACAATTATTTCACAACTTTTCTACTGTACTTTAGTACCCTTCCATGACGTCAGCTGGTGACCCGAGCAAGTCACTGAGCAAGTATACACAGTCATGAAAAAACTTCCACTTGATCCTATCACCCTGTCTGCCAACCTGCATGCATTTGTATGCATATTCTCTTCCTTCCCTCCTGTTATGATTTTATCAGTGGTCTCCCTGAAGTTAACCCCTCCACTTTGCTACCTGTCTTGCCTTCTCCCCAGTTAAATCAGAATTTCTGGGAGTTGTTCTAAATAAGCAGTTGTAATTGAGAACCATTCTTCTAGAATATAAGCTCCACAAGACCAAGGCCTGGTTTTGTTTTGCTCACTGCTGTATTCTTTGTGCTTGTAATAATAATGCATAGTAGACACTGTGACGTGTTGAATGGTTAGATGAATGAATGAATCTTTCTAGCAAGAAAAGATCTAAGTTGCAGTATAAGCTCTGGAGAACATAAAATATACCAAATAAAATTTTCCCTGTATTTTTTTTCTTTCTCTGTATTTATGATCATATTGGAAGCTAAAATCTGTTTATCTCACAATTAAAGAATTTTCTACTGAATTACTACAAATATTTCCATCTGAATTGTTTTTTAGAATTTTTATGCAGATAGTCCTAGTTATATTTTGGTTACTAAGAACTGGATTTTTCTGATTTCCAAGTAGTAAAGCCTTGTTTTTCAAATGGATTTTTTTGTTGGCAGTTTCAACAGTGGATCTGTACAAATCTGAAGTCATCCTTTTTACTCATCACTGCTACTCAGGATATGTGGGTTCACCTGCCTGCTCCATCACTTTTTCTTATCCATGAAATGAGGCAGGACATGATTCTTATTGAAAAATGCCTATTACAGTCTTTCTATAATTAATTGCATTTTTTTCCTTAAAATCAGGGGAAGCATGTTTGTTTTCTTCATACCACTGTTTCAAGAAAAGTCATAAGAAAAACAGACACATGTATTTTAATCTGTTTTATATCTTTTTTCCTCAATCCTGATTTGCAGAAGTGTGACTATTCACACCAACTCCTGTGTATTTTGAAAATGTACATGTATTATACATGCAATGTAGTTTTAGTATGGGAGTAAGCATTATGGATTTTCATGAGCTGTGACTCAGTAGCATAGAAGTATATTATAGAACCAGTCCATAAATCCTGCTTTTCTTACTGATGTGACTCAGATAGTATTATGGTAAATATACCTAGCTCCTTTTTTGGTGGTTGAGTCTTTATTTGTAAGACAAACCTAAAAATGGAGCTCAGCTGTGTTATTTCTATACATAATGTTCTGGTAGATACCCTAGAACAAACACCATTAGTGTGGTTAGTCATTTACTTGGGAAGTTATTACCAGGGCAAAGTCAGGGCTACTAGGGCTACAGAAAGTATCTATGCAAACCTGATTTTTTTTTTTAGAGACAGAGTCTTACTTTATCGTCCACAGTAGAGTGCCGTGGCATCACACAGCTCACAGCAACCTCCAGCTCTTGGGCTCAGGTGATTCTCTTGTCTCAGCCTCCCAAGTAGCGGGGACTATAGGCGCCCACCAGCAAACCTGCTTTTT
This sequence comes from Loris lydekkerianus, assembly GCA_963574355.1. Classification (NCBI taxonomy): domain Eukaryota; kingdom Metazoa; phylum Chordata; class Mammalia; order Primates; family Lorisidae; genus Loris; species Loris lydekkerianus. Next base: position 13,683 of record CAUYPK010142054.1, on the reverse strand, counting down.
AAAAATGCAGATACAGAGTCTTTGAGCAATGTAATAATGTAAGTTAATGAATGATTATTCAGAGATTTGAGATGTTTCAAGAAATACCTGTTTTGTAAATCAAAAGATAACTATTTGCCTCTATTGATCTTTGAGTTAGAATTTTTTCTTCTTCCCTTTCTGCCCTTTTAGAAAATACAGTTATCTTAGAACAGTTCCATGCTCTCCCTTTAAAAAAAATACAAATCCAAAAAATAAACACTTTCACGATAATGATATTTTTGGAATCTAGACCAGTTGTCTTATGAAATGTTTTTTATTCTGAACTTGTCTGATTATTTTCTTATTATTAATTTCAAGTTAAATCTTTTTGATTACCATAGGGAGCCTATTTTTTTTTTAAGGTTAGCATCCAGTTGTAGAGAATCTTGACTTGTTCTACCTGCCTATTCTCAGATGTTTTTGTTAGAGTACCACCCTCTCAACCCAGGGGCAGGAAAGCAGAGATGAACTTACTTTTTGTAGATCTTAAAAACCCAGCTTATTGTAATGAAGAAAATTTAGTTATGTTTTTAGTAAAAATCGAGTGTCCAGTTTTTACTGTAATAAGCCTTTCTGAAATCTGATGGTAGCATGTATGCTTTTCTGTTACCTCATAGAAATTTTAAAATAGCATTAAATAATTTCTTTTGAAATGCCAATCTTTCAGGTTTATATCTCCTCGAAAGTGGCCCATTGTATAAAACAAAAACAGAACTGTAAGAGAATATACACAAAATTGCACTAAAAATTGAAGTATTTCTTACTAGCAGTCTGTCTTTTGCCTGTGCTCATAGAAGGAAATATGAAATTATGAAATCTGTGTGTAGATTCTTCTGATCTAGTTTGGTTATTTTTGAAATTTATGTTAAAACTTTAATAGTGATCTTTACTACCAAAATACCTTATCATATATAACTCTAATTTATACTACTAAGAAAATAAATATTTTTTTGTTTTTATTTATTTATTTTATTATTTTTTTTAATTAAATCACAGCAGTGTACATTAATGCAATCATGGGGTACCATGTGCTGGTTTTGTATACAGTTGGAAATATTTTCATCACACTGGTTAACATAGCCTTTCTGACTTTTTGTTAGTTAAATTGTGTTAAAACATTTATATTCTACATTTAGTAAGTTTCATATGTACCCTTGTAAGAAGGTGTGGGTGTGGTTTGATCCCACCAATTACCCTACCTCTACCCATCATCCCCCCTCCCCTCCCCTTCCCTACCTTTTCCTCTATTCTTAGGTTATAATTGGGTTATAACTTTCATATGAAAGTTATAAATTAGTTTCATAGTAGGTCTAAGTACATTGGATACTTTTTCTTCCATTCTTGAGATACTTTGCTAAGAAGAATATGTTCCAACTCCATCATGTAAACATGAAAGAGGTAAAGTCTCCATCTTTAAGGCTGCATAATATTCCATGGTGTACATATACCACAATTTATTAATCCATTCTTGAGTTGATGGGCAGTTGGGCTTCTTCCATGATTTTAATGTGATTTTTTGGTCTTCTGGATATATACCTAGTAGTGGAATTGTAGGATTGAATGGCAGGTCTATTTTTAGATCTCTAAGTGTTCTCCAAACATCTTTCCAAAAGGAACATATCAGTTTGCATTCCCACCAGCAGTGTAGAAGTGTTCCCTTTTCTCCACATCCACACCAACATTTCTGGTCTTGGGATTTTATGATATGGGCTAATCTTACTAGATGATACCTGAAAGTAGTTTTGATTTGCATTTCTCTGATGATTAAGGATGATGAGCATTTTTTCATATGTCTGTAGGCTGTGTGCCTGTCTTCTTCAGAGAAGTTTCTCTTCAAGTCCCTTGCCCAGCCTGTGATGGGATCACTTGTTCTCATGGGGGAGGGGATTCCTGTCTGCTTGGGGATTGATTTTGTACCTTTTGTTTGTATTCTTGGGGTTGCAGCTCGCCTCAGCAGGGTTGATGTGCATTCTTCAACCTTCTCTCTTGGTGCAGCTCTAATCCGCCAGGTTACTAAATTTCAGCTCTAATCCGCCAGGTTGCTAAATTTCTGTCCCTTAACTCTCCTTTTGGACGGGAGCCTCTGTGGAAAGCTGGCTTCAGTCAGCCATCTTGTCTCCACCTCTGATCTAAAATTCTATTTTCTTATTTAAAAATATTTACTATTTAAATACTTTTACTTTTTTATGCTCACTGGGAAAATTATTAAATTTCACGAAGACCCCAGAACATTGGCCCCTTTATTTATTCTGGGTAATCAGCCCCCTACTGACTACATTTTTATCCCTGTTTAAACTAGGCACTGTGATCCATCACTTCTAACTACTCTCTAGCCACAAGTTAACAACATTGTGTTTTCTTTTTTACTACACTAAGTCAGTAAATTACCATCAGGAGATCACAGCAAAAATTTGCCTTCCCTGATTTTTATTACAGAGTAGTGACTACTACAAGAACAAAGACATACTGCCATGCTACATCCACTCCTCTGTCCAAGTTCCGTCAACAATACTTGTATTTGTTCCCATTTTCAAACTCCATCAATCCTTTCATATTGCAGCGTCTGCACCCTTCAACATTTTTCTGTATTTTTTCAGTCCATCCTCTTACCATGCACACCTGTATGCCTCTCTTTAAAAGAGAAAATATATATTCATAAATACAGTAAATAATGTAGAATTACCAAGTAGCATTTGTATCTCCACCCACAAATGAATTTGTCTTCACATATCATCTTACCTACTTCTTCTATATCTCAGGGAAAGAAATGCTCAGGTAATTCCCCCAAGTAAACTTTTAACTTCAATAAAACTCTGAGCCTCTTCAGAAAGCTTTTATCCTCCGGTATCTTTATCCCTTTCTTTGCTTTCTCATCTTCAGTGTATAATCATTTCTCTATTAAAAACAAAACAAACAAAAAACTCCCAAAATTTATTTTCTTCTTTATATTATCCTATCTATCTTCTATTCTTCATGATTGGACCCCAAAGAAAGAATAACCTCTATATTATGTGGCTTTTCCACCTGGCTTCCATACCTACAATTCTACTGACTCTGTTTTCAATGGAGTCACAGCTCACTACCCCAAGTCCCAGTTGCAATCGACAGTCTTAAGAACATACTTAACCTTACCTCTGTGCTTCATGTGAGGAATCCTCTTTTCTTCCAATATCCTTCCTGATACTATTCTTTGATCAGTGTCAGAATATCTTCAAATATTCTGGCCACTTCTTTTAAATCTTTGTTATTAGACCTTTTTCCTAATTTCATGTTAAGAATTTAAGAATTTTAGCAATATGTTTCTAAATTATGTTCTCTTAATATTATAATATGAAAAGTGAACATGGTGGTTTTCTTGTGAAAACCATTCAGTCTGTTGAATTGGTAAAAAGATAATTTACCAAGCCAGGTGAACTAATTTGCTTTACACAGGAGCTTATATTTTAGGAAATAAAGCCTCTATTCTTCAAATGTGTCCTGAGAGAAAGTTATGCAAAAATCTTAATAGCAACATAATCAGACTATTATGACACAATTGCACCATAAAGAATACCAGTCATGGCTATAATCATAGAAAATTGCCAGACAATTGCAACATGAAAGCACATCAATCACAGATACAATCACACAAATGACTACAATCAGTAGTAAAACTTAAAGCAATTACAACTTTTTAAAGACTTATTATGTGGGAAAATTATTTAAATAGCAATACCTTTTTTTTAACTTTTAAATAAATACAAAAGAATGTCTGTGGTACATGAGTGTTTCACGAATAGAAGGGCACTTCTATGATAACTTCTAATTTCTTTCAAATGTCCTTGCCATTTAACTATCAATGTAGCTGAATGTCAAATCTCAAATTCAAAGAAAAATTGGCATTCTATAAAAGATGATTTCTGAATTCTCTAAGGAGATGACTTCAAAATTGTATGTCATCTAAATAATCGGTTTTAAATAGTGATTCTCAACCTGTTACAAATAGATATGAAAAATTAATAACACTGTGCATGGAATACAAACATATGAATTAAGGGAAAACTAAATGATCAGAAGCTTATGCAAGAATGCAAATCATTGTATCCATATTCGAGATAATGTTTTAATTGTATTTTTTTCTTATTTTCTTTTTTATTTTCATTTCTTTTGACAGAGGTCAATAACAAACCTGAATGTGTTTACTTCAAGCCCCCCTACTTTTTTTTTTTTTTTTTTTTTTTGCAGTTTCTGTCCAGGTCTGTGTTTGAACACTCCACCTCCAGCATATGGGACCGGCACCCCACTCCTTTGAGCCACAGGCACCACCAAGCCTCCCTACATTTGAATAGAATGAAATATTTTTCAATTTTAACTACTCAAGGCAAAATTGTCACAGGCACTGTCTAAGCAAGACAGCCTCTTGGTGTTAGAGCCCATTGCCTTCCTAAAACTCCCAAACCCATCACTATGCTTTCACCTGGCAGGCGATGAGTTGATTAATGCTTTCATCCCTCATACTTCTGCCGTCTATGTAACTACTGCTAAACACACTAACAATACTTAAACCTTCATAACTAGCAAAAGTCAAGATATGAGGAACAATAAAAGCTTAGAGAAAATGGGACCCCACGGAATACCACCTCAGAACACAAATTGACTCGAACATGTCAAGATATATACCACACACAAAGACTGGAAAACAACCCATTGGTATTTATTTTAATTAGCATATATAGAATTTCATATATTTAAGGAAATTTATTTTGACTCATCAAGAAATCTAGCAAAGTATCCAAACTACCCTATTGATGGAATAACTTACCCTAAAAACACCTGAGTTCTTTATCCAGAATAAAGGAGAGTTGAATGTGAATATTTTAGGACCAGAAAAGCTAAACCAAATTGTTATATGTTGTAAGTTTAAGGAGGGAGGATCACCAGGAAGCAATGTACATTGACCAGCATGACCAGAAGGGGTCAGGGAAGGTTGCCAAATGCAGATGCAGCTTAAATTAAGATAATTCATGCTATCAATCTTGTGTCAAGCAATAAACTAATAATTGGTATTTTCATTTTGTTCTCCTGTCTCCTGTGCCAACTTAAACATCACAAAAAAATTTGGAGAAATAATTCCACCTTAAATAAAAGAAATATGATAAATAAATGTAAGGAGTGACCTGGATAGATCCTGGACTTGAGAGGGAAAGAAGCTATAAGGGATATTATTAGGACATTGCAAGAAATTTAAATGTGGACTGTGAATTAAATAATACAGCATTTTTCCTGTATCCATTGGGAATATGATACAAGACACCCAGAGGATGTCTGGACCCAGAGGATGCCCTTGGATAGTACCAAACCAAATACAGACTATGGTTTTTTTGACTTGATAAGTGAAGTGGCTAGTACATGTAAATGACTAACAGGCAGGATACACTAGATAAAGGAAGATTCATATGCCAGGCAGGACAGTGTGGGGCTGATTGAGATTTTATCATGCTAGTCAAAATGGCATGAAATTAAATCTTATAAATTATTTACTTCTGGAATTTTTCTATGTTATATTATTGGGTTGCCATTGAAAGTGGGTAACTAAAACTAAAGAAAGTAAAATTATGGAAAACCAGAGGACTACTGCAGTATTCTATCAATATTACATTTCCTGATTTTTTTATAACTATACTACAGTTTATAATATATATTATAAGTTCATTGTACTAATATTAAAACTTTAAGTTTGAAATTATTTTAAATTATATAAAAATAAAAAGTGGCCAAACAAGTCTTAATACATCTTAAAAAGTCACAATTTGATCAAATATTTTCTCAGACGACAATGGGATAAAGCTAGAAATCAATAACAACAGAAATTTTGGAAACTATAAGATACATGAAAATTAAATAACATGCTTTTGAACAACCATTTGGTCAATAAATTAAGAAGGAAATAAAAAATTTTCTTGAAACAAATGAAAATGGAAACACAATTACCAAATCATAGCAAGACAAAGTATTGCTAAGAAGGAATTGTATAGCAATAAATGCCCTACATTAAAAAAAAGAAAGATTTCTTTCTTTTTTTTTTTTTTTTTTTTTGTATAGACAGAGTCTCACTGTACCGCTCTCGGGTAGAGTGCCATGACGTCACACGGCTCACAGCAACCTCTAACTCTTGGGCTTATGTGATTCTCCTGCTTCAGCCTCCAGAGAAGCTGGGACTACAGGCACCCACCACAATGCCCAGCTATTTTTTTGTTGCAGTTTGGCCAGGGCTGGGTTTGAACCTGCCACCCTTGGCATATGGGGCAGGCGCCCTACTCACTGAGCCAAAGGTGCTGCCCCCCAAAATAGAAAGATTTCAAATGAATAACCTGATGATGCACCTCAAGGAATTAGAAAAGTGAAAACAAACAAAATCCAAAATAGGTAGTAGAAAAGAAATAATAAAACTTAGAGCAAAACTAAATGAAAGAAACTAAAATATAAAAGAAATGTAAAAGATCAAATGACAAGATTTTTTTTTTAAGATAATAAGATCACAAATCACTACCTAAAATAATCACAACAAAAAAGGAGAAAAGGCCCAATAAAAAAATATCAGAAAAGGAAACATTACAACTGATACTACAAAAATACAAAAATTCATAAGAGATAATTCTGAACAACTATGCACTAACAAACTGGACAACCTAGAGAAAATGGATTACCTGGACATATGCAGCCTACTAAGATTGAACCAGAAAGAAATACAAAACCTTAGCTGACCAATAATGAGTAAGAAGATTGAATCAGTAATAAGAAGTTTCCCAAGAAAGAAAAGCCAGAACTAGATGGCTTTACTGATGAATTCTACCAAAATTACAAAAAACTAATATCAATTCTTAAACTATTCAAAACAATCAAAGAAGAGAGAATTCTTCTTAGCTCATTTCATGAGACCAGCATCATTCTGCTATCAAACCCAGAGAAGAAAACACAGAGAGAGAGAGAGGGAGAGAGAAAACTACAGGCCAATATACCCAATGAACATAAACATAAAAATCCCCAGCAAAATAGTAACAAACTATATCAAACAACACATTTAAAAGATAATACACCATGATCAAATGTGATTTATCCCAAGGATACTACGATGTTTCAACATACAAAAATAAATAAACATGGTACATCACATCAACACAATGGACAAAAATCATATCACTGTCTGAACTGACGCAGAGAAAGTATTTAATAAAATTCAACATCTTTCATGATAAAAACCCTCAACAAACTTGTTATAAAAGAAACATACCTCAGCATAATAAAAGTCACATATGTAGAACCCAGGCTAACAGCATAGTAAATGGGGAAAAGCTAAAAGCCTGTTTTCTAAGAACTGGAATAGGACAATGGTGCTTACTTTCTTCACTCCTATACAACATAATATTGACAGTCCTAGATACAGAAATCAGACAAAAGAAAGAAACAAAAGGCAACAAAATTGGAAAAAAGTCAAATAGTTCTTTGCAGATGACTAATCTAAAATTCAGAAAAATCTGAAGACTCCACCAAAAAAAAAAAAAGAAAAGAAAGAAAGAAAACAAGTATACACTTAGAATTTGTGAACAAATTTTGTAAAGTTGCAAGATACAAAACAAACATATAAAAATTAGTAACATTAATACTGAACAACCTAAAAAATATCAAAAACGCAATTCTAATTAAAATAGACACACACACACAAATAAATGCCTAGGAAGAAATTTAACCAAGGAAGTGAAAGATTTCTATAAGGAAAGCTGCAAAGCACCTACGGCAGAAATTGGAAAGGACAAATAAATGGAAAGACACCCCATGCTTATGGATTGGAAGAATGAATATGGTTAAAATGACAATACTAAATGAAATCTATAGATTCAATGCAATCCCAATCAAAATATCAATGATATTGTTCAGAAAATTAGAAAAAAAAGTTAAGTTCATAAGAAACCAAAGATCCCAAAGAGCCAAAGAAATTTTGAGAAGCACAAAATTGAAGGCCTCACCCTCCCTGACATCAAAATATATTACAAGAGGACAGAAATCAAAATAGCATAGTATTATTATAAAAATAGACACATAGACCAATGGAACACGATAAAAAATGCAGCTATAAATTCGCACACTTACAGCCAACTGATTTTTGAGAAAGGCACATACTTTGTGAAAATAACACCCTCTTCAATAAATGATGCTAGAAACACTCAATACCATATGCAAAAGAATAAAACTAGACCCCTATGTCTCAACATACATAAAAATCAAACCAAAATGGATTAAAGACTTAAACATAAGACCAAAAACTATAAAACTGCTATAAGACAACATAAATAAAATAGCCCAGGACATTGGCCTAGGCAAATATTTATAGCTAAAGCCTCAAATGCATAGACAACTTATAAAGCTAGACAAATGTGTCTATATTAAACTCAAAGCCTTCTGCATAGCAAAGGGAATAATCAGTAGACTGAAGAGACAAGCTTTTGAATCAGAGAACATATTTGCAAACTGCAGACTGTCCCAAAGGTCGTCATATACACATACAAAAAATGGGAAATTGTAGTTAAAGGTACCATTAATTACAAAATATTCATTATACAGTTTTACAAAATATTTCTCTATATGTTAACATATAAATATAAAAGTTGAAAAGATATATAATGTAATTTGATATATATTTTAGTTTGTTAATTTTTCCCATCTATGATGACCTTTAGGACACCGTGTATGTATCTAATAAAGCACTAATATCCAAGAACACACAAGAAACTCAAACAACTCAACAGCAGAAAAACAAATAATCCCATTAAAAGGTAGGCAAAAAACTGAATAGACATTTCTCAAAGGAAGAGATGCAAATGGTCAATAGGTACATGAAAAAATGTTCAACATCAAGAATTGTCAGGGAAATACAGATCAAAATCATAATGAGATACCATCGTACTCCACTTACAATGGCTTTTATCAAAAAGGTAAAAAAACAGATGAAGAGGACACAGAGAAAGGGAAGTCTTCTACACTATTTGTGGGAATATAAATTACCGCAGCCATTCTGAAAAGCATTTCTCAAAAAACTATCAATAGAACTACTGTAGAATTTGGCTGTTCCACTACTGAATATTTAAACAAGAGAAAGAAATCAGTATGTCAAAAGGATATCTGCATTCACGTGTTTATCATAATACTATTCCCAATCACAAAGACACAGAATCAACCTAAGTGCTCACTGATAATTGAAGAAAATTTGACACATATGTACACAATAGAATACTATTCGGCCATAAAATACAGAGGATGTCAAAAAAGTATATACATTTTTAAGCAAATCTACTATGATTTAATAAAAATAATAAAAGTAAAATTGTAATACTCAATGGGAACCAATAACAAAAGATGAATACAAGTCATGCTGAGCACCTTTTGTAATTGCAGAAGTCAAACATGACTCAAGTATTACAAATTTAAAATAGTTTTTTGTTTTAAATGTGTGTGCATTGTTTGGTATCCTCTGTAGAAGGAAATCATGTCATTTACAGCAACATAGATGCAACTGGCCGTTATGTTAAGTGAAATAAGTCAGGCACAGAAGGACAAATACGTTATGTACTCACTTAGATCCAAGAGCTAAGATGTTTGATCTTATACAGGTAGAGAGCAGAATGATAGTTAACCACAGATGGATAGGGTATGGAGGCAGTGGCAAAGAGATATACAGTTAGATAGAATAAGTTCTAATGCCCCATAGCACAGCAGGGTGACTATCAGTTAACAGCAACATATTGTATATTTCAAAATAACTAAAAGAGAGGATTTGAAATGTTCCCATCACAAAGAAATGATAAATGCTCAAGGTGATGGGTATACTAACTACCCTGTCTTGATCACTACACATTCTAAGCATGTACCAAAATATCACATGTACCTCATAAATATGTACAAATATTAGGTATCAATAAAAATTTTAAATAATTAAAAGTTGCTGATAAAACAAAGCAAACAGGAAGAAAATAATCTGTTGATTGATAAATATTATTACTTTGCTATTCTGGCAAATACATATATATAAATACATATATATTCTAGGTTGAATAAGAAAGAAATTGAGTAAATACAATTGCTTTATCTATTTTATCATTGGAGCAACAAAAATATAGCATATTTCTAGGCCCTTTATATATAATTAGTATTCTTTTCAACTGGAAAGACTCTCTAAGGGTCTTACATAATATTATTTGGCTAATTCTATAAGAGTTTGTCAATGTACATTCAATAAATCTTGAATTACAATGTAAATTCTTTATACAGAAGAAGTCACTCAAATACCATATAAATTTTTTCTACTGTATTTTTAGTATTTTCTCTTAATATACAATTCTTAATCCCCAGGTGTTATAGAGCAATGTTGATATTTTAACAAGTATGGAAAGATTACAAACTATGAATAGTTGTGAAAGATAGCTAACTTCCAGCAAAATCTCAAGATCAGAAAAGGTATGAAAGCTCAAACTTTCATACCTAAAGATTTTCCAAAAATATAAAAACTGCATTAATATAAAAACATAAAGATATAAAATTTGATCTGTTGCTAATGAAGTACATTTCATTGCATTCAATATCATATTTTAAAAATAATGAATACATATTTGAATATATGTTGAAAATATTTGAATATATATTGAAAAATATTGAATATAAAATATAAAGGGTTTATATAGTAAAACATGACATGGATCTCATGTTGATAATACATTTTAAACATACATATTTAGGAAATCTAGAAAATAATTACATTGTTTAATCACAGCTGAATTTAGTAGATAGCCTGAAATTAGTAGAGGGTATTTTATAAAAATCCACATACTAGATTATTTACTCCAAAATTATCTTTTAAAATAAAGTTTCAAATGGATTTCAGCTACCTTATGCCATTAAAAATAGACATATGAAGCAAATATGTTAAAATATCTGGTATATCTAGATGTAGGAAATGAGTATTCTTTATTTTTAGTGGGTTAAACTTCTTCCAAAATTAAAACATTTTATATTTAAAATATTAAATTGTTAGAAGGCATTCAAAGAAGGTACTAGGAGAAAAAAATGTTGCTATTTATCCCCAAATCTTTGTTTTAATTTTCTATGAAACAGTGACACTTGTGAAATTAGATATAAATTTTAGTCAGGATATTCAATTATCTATGAAATATCTTTAATCTCTCTAGGCTTTCTTATCTGTAAAACTATAATATCTGAGAATCATTTTAACTCTGAAATTGATTCTAAGGAAGACATCCTATAGGAAAAAATAGAAATAATAGCAATAGAATATGCATATTTGTAAAACCTGGGATTTTTGAATTTACAGAAATATAAAACCGAGAGACTGGAAAAGCAGGAAGTCTTAGCAGTTTTGAGCTGTAACCAGTACTTGAAAAGCAAAGAGCAAGTGGGTTCTGGTTCTATTTGTCTTACTTTTTTTCTCATTTAGACTATATACTTTCATATTTTCTTCTCTGTGTATGTCTAGTTTATTTTTTTCTTTCTCTGCAAGCCATTTCTTCTTTTCTATGCACACTACTAAAATAAACCATTCAAGACTACAGAAAAAATAGATATCTACCTTCATAGGTTAGGTGAAAAAAGTCTATCTATAACTCAAAATCCAGATGCAGTAAATAAATTGAAACAATTTCTGCTTGCTCCTTTCTCCCAAAATAATCATAGGTAAATTAAAACAGATTACACAGAAGGGATAATATTCACACAATTAAAAGATTAGCATTATGGGGCAGCGCCTGTGACTAAAGGAGTAGCACCACCCCGGAGGTGGTGGGGTCAAACTGGCCAAAACCTGAAAAAAAAAAAAAAAAAAAAAAAAGATTAGCATTATCAATATTTAAAGAAGATTTTTAATTAAACAGGAAAACGTCAAAACCCAATAAAAAGGCAAAAAATATAAGTAGTTTACAGAAATAGTATAAGAGACACAATTCAATTTTAAACATATAAAAGATATGTCAACTTCACTCATGAAAATCCACATCAATTTATTTTATACTGAGATTCCATATAACACTTCCTAGACTGACAAAAATTGAAATGTTTGAAACACAACATGAGAAACAGTATTCCATATATAACTGCTATGAATTCGAAATAAATCTGGCCTGGTGAGAAGAATGTGGCAGTGACTAAAAAACATCATATGTGTATACCCTTTGCCCCGATGATCCCATTTAAGAATTTACCTAAGACAAACTTCTAAAAATATATTTTAAAAGCATAACCCAAATAACTGCACAAATGACTGTTCATTATAAACTAAAGTACTATGTAGCTTTAAGCAAAATTATGATACAATTTCTATGAACATATGCATAGTGATCTCCAGAATATGTTGTTAAACAAAATAATAAGTTCAATAAAACATGTCTAATTCACTTCTTCTGGAAAAAGAGTTAGAAGAAGTATTTATACACATATATTGCCCACTGTAAAAGAAAATAAGGAATTTAAAGCTGGGGCTATTGAATTGGGATCCCCTTCACACCTGCTAAAGTCCAAACCACGGAATTTCCAATGGACTGGGATAATAACTGAAGTATCTGCCAGCCTTCAACATCTCCCAGCTGGGAGACCCCAATTAACTAACCAATCAGCACAGGTTTGCAGTTAGGATTTCTGCCAAGCCAATGAACTCCCTACAAAAACAACATTTTGTGAAAATCCTCTATTAATCAAACAAAACCCCTCTCCTGCACTTGCCTTATGGGACACTACTGAGGGCTTCCCTTTTTCATTGTATGCATATGGCAATGATTTGTTTTCCAAAAAATGTTATTTTATTTGACCTTTCTGACATTTTTCCCCTCTTTTTTGAGTTAACATAGCTGATGTCAGAATGATCTCACCTTCAACTGGAACTGGTGTTCTCTCAAATCAGGTGAGGTGCCCACAACAAAGAATACCTGTGGTACTCTCCACTTCCTGGGATTGCCAGGACCTCATTCATATGTCTTCTCTGCCTCCAACCTTTCTCCCTTTGGCTAAGGTCAATGCATTTATCCAGAAAATTGAGGACATCTGTTCCCATTTGTATTAGCAAACGCTTTTAGCCTATGTGGGAGTCTTCACATTTTGTTAGTTTCCCTATTGCTTAGGTGTTCTATTGATTATTACTCTAAGTATAGGATTCCCTAATTCTAAAATTAAAAAAATTGTTACCCTTCTGGGAATACAGCTAGATTCAAGTTCAAAATGGTGAGCCTTTCACAAAAAAGATACTTTGGAATTACAGTGGCCAAATCAGGGTTCCTTTGATATATCAAAACCAGGTTTTCTTTAAAATAAATGGAAAGACCAGGATTCTAAAATAAAACAACCTAAAAGGAGTGCATATTTTATTTCTCCTTTATAGGCATCCAAACAAAATCAGGATTCTAAAACTGGCTCTCTCCAAAACACAGTCTCTAAAATCAGAAACAAATATTTAGGTTGTTTTAAAAGTTTTGTCCGTTTTAATGTCATATGTTTTTGTAGCTCCATATCTCAATAAATATTTATTCTACTGTGTCGTGGTATATACTGATCAATGGAGAATTTTGTACTCTATACATTGATGCTGTTCATTTTTTTCTACTTTTAATTTTTTTTATTCTTTTCAGCCTA
>CAUYPK010142049.1:0-15326 GCA_963574355.1 Loris lydekkerianus | reverse complement strand
GCGATTATTTTTTCCATTAAAAGATTTAAATCTATTGTTTCTAACACTAGTGTATTTTTTTTTTTTTTTTTTTTTTTTTTCCAGAGCACACAAACATTTAAAATTATAGGTGTACATCATCCGATGAAAACCAATTTTATAAACAGGCAAGAATGATTTGATCTCTAGCCTGTCTCTGACATAATGCATTCATGAAAAATCTCCTAAAACTAGATAGAAAACTGGCAGACTCTTCAGAATGTGTTTATTTTCATTAAGAGACCAAATGCCAGTTTGGATGATCTTTTTGTCTGAGTTCTTCTAAATCAAGTGATCTCATAAAAAAAAATCTGGGAATTTAACATTTATAAAATTCCTGTGTTTTTCACAGTATGTTTATGTATCATCAGTTGGTCCCCAATTACCAACTGCAGTTCTTAGGAGAACTTTTGAGCTCGAGTAGTTTTGACAGACTTGCTTGTTGCTGATGAGGTATGCACTGATCTGTACTTTCCTAAAAGACTTTAAACAGAGCAAAGAAAAGCATTTGGAGTTTTTACTAGGCCCAGAGATAATAACAGATTCTGAATTTGCATAGAAAATTGGCCTTTTCCATTCCTTTGATATATTATTGGTTAGCAGCAAATTGTTACATGGAAAAATAATAACTGATATTTCCTCTGTAAAATGCCGCTGATGATTATTGGTTGTGTATATCTAAGCTTCCATCTCTATAAGTAGATCCATAAAAAAGTATTTTCCTAAATTGGATACTACTTTGCCAACATTTTATATTCTCAACATTTTATCATTTCACAATTATAGAAGAGCTCTCTTGATGTACTTTCACTCAATTGACGTCCAAGATTAATCGCGTGGCTCATACAGCCTGGTGCCATTTACGCACACTCCCTAACTAAGCTGCATTTCAGAGCACATCACTCACTTTTCTCCTTGAGAATTAGTTTGCATCAAGAGGGGACTGTTTTAATTACTATGCTCATCAAAAGGTTATTGTGCTTATTGGAAACTTGATTTTGTCAGTTGTACTTGTTCTTATAACAATTATTGTCATCAATCAAATATTATATACTTTACAAGGTAGCACTGTGAGAACAAACAACCTGTTTTTGTGAAAATTAAGTTAAATGCTTTGGAAAACATGTACTTGTCTGCTCTGAGATATGGGTATTTCACAAAAGTGAAAGATGGAAGACAGATTTTAAAATCTAGTGTGATTTCTAGGATTCCTTTTGCATATTACTCTTTATATATCTTCAAGGACTTATTCAACTTTAAATAAAACTAGAAATTGTAAGGATATACTTGATAACAGTGGCTTACAAATAACACTACTCATTACGCCAATCAATATATAAAAATTGTGGATAAATTGTAAATTGGTCCTGATTTTATTAGATAAGAAAGGCATCTGCAATATATATATATATATATATATATATATATATATATATATACATATATATATAAATGTCAGATTTAAGACATTTGTTTTAAAATTTGTGCAAAGAAACTCAAAATAGATCAACATAAAATATTTAATCAGATGCTATTTTTTATTTTTAAATCTAAGATTCTGTTTATGTTTATTAATCTATTATTTATTGATGTAATTATTCATTTTTACATAATCTTATTCTCTATTCAAGTCCTAAGAGTTCTTATTTGGAGCTTTTTAATTTGCATTAGATGTTTAGGTATTACATAAAGGTAAATCTTTATTCAAAAATGGCATTCCCAGGTTTCTGCCATGTTTAAAAATAGTTCTAGGCGAGTATAACTATTTCTCTCAGAAACTATACCAGGCAGTATAACTTATTTGAAAAGAAATTTCTTTCTAGAATTTTACAAGGTTGAGTTATTTGAAACAAGACTTTTATGAATAGAGAAAGATATATAGATTTGCACGTTAGATTCCAGCTTCCTTGCTGAAATATTTGTGAGATATAAATCAGGTAACATAGAAAAGGGAAATGTCAAATAAAGGGGAAATGTGTAGGATAAGAAAAGACTGTATGTTTTAATTTTCTCTCGTTCATTTTTCATAGAGATTTAATTCCTCATTTGTCTCACAAGTACAATAACCTTTTTTTTATTTCAGGGTTAGCCATTTTTAGAGTTTTATCATATTCACAGAGTGTGTTTTACAATTTAGTTAAGGTTGCTTCAAGATTTGGGTTTTGGCTGTACTTCTTCAGTGTGCTATGAAATAGAAAACAACTAATGAAGTGATTATTATTATTTTACTCTAAATGAGCATTCACTTAAAGAGAAATTCTGACACCAAACTAAGTAAGCTGTATTTTATAAATGCTAAGTATAGTTAAAATGTTATAAATGTATAAAATGCCAGGTTATATTGTCTTTCAAAGGAGTATAAAAATAACATCCCCTTGTTAGGAGTTTTTCAAAACCTTTAATTTCACACTGTTTATAACTTTTCCACCTGAGGACACTCTTTCCACTTTATTGTGTTAATAAATTTTCTATAAAGAAGACATAATAGGTTTCAGTCATACTGTCAAAAAATTTGTATGTTTGGTTAAATTTAACCTTTTGCTAAACTTGGTTTGTAGTATAAAAGTGAAAAAGACAAAATCACTTACCATCAGATAAGTGAAAATAGTATACATTTATCACATTCTTCTAAAGATAAATAATTTAGAAGTAATAAAGAAAGTACAATCGTAGCCTTGAATGCCTTTTACAATGTTAAGAATTAAGAGGCAGACAGAGTCACATAAACGTACAAATATTACAATCAGAAAATAACTGTCATTGAGAAAATGTACAGATTAGCTACCGGTCTTTCATTAACATGTGACAACCACATGGATACAGTTTTCTAGTGTCCATTCAAAACATTAGATCAGCAAATATTAGAATTGGATGGGTACTTAGAGATTCACCAGTAGAACATTTTCTGCCCCACATAGGAATCACCTGAATGTGGAAATAAAGTGAATCATCTGCTTTAGTCTTGCCACCCTTATCCCTTTTTGAATACTCCCATGACTGAAAGAGTCCCATCTTTGAAAACATTCATTTCTCATTATCACTAACACTCTTTTTCACTGCAGTGAAAATTTTTTAGATGCAACTTTCAACAAATTATATTTTATTTTCTAGACATTTCATTCAACAAACTTTTAAGTTCCTAATTTTACTAGCTGACATATTTCCTTTCATATATGTGTTATGTAAAGATGACAAACAGCTCCCTGGACCTGTTGAAGACCATTCATAGGAAAGATGATGGAGGCAGGAACAGAAGATTAAGCATTGCCTGGCACTGTATTGAGACCAACTAAAATAAAAAGATGACGTGATCAGCAAATAGCAAAAAGGCTTCTACTATTCACAGTTCAAAACGTCTTTCTATCTTTTCTTTGTAGAGGAGGAATTCAGCATTTCATTCATTCTTACTGCAAGTCCTGAATTTTCCTTGGCACAGTGCTTGCACTATCTCACTTAAAGCTGACACCAATATCTTTTTGACAAATAAAATAAAATTAAGCTCAGAGTGGGAGTCACTGTGAATCAGGGAAACAGGGCTGGATATCAGTTCCAGGAGAGTAACCGTGGCCAGTCTGGTACCAGGAAGTTCTTTCCTTCCAGCTCAGTTCTCAGAGAAGGCCAGGGGACAACAGGTACCACTCTTCCTCTGAGGAGACGAGTGTCAATCTCTAAGGCCAATGTTGCAGCGGAATTTGCCATGTTTGTCATTATGAACTACGAGTTCTTGGTTAAGGGGGATTATTAACTTGGTGACCTGGAACATAGCCATTTCCCAGTAGCTTTGCAGGAAGCCAGCCTCCTTTTCCCTGAGACCAGCCTAATAGAATCAGGTTTGGAAAAGTTAAACCTTACCTATCAAAATATCTTCAATTCTTTGAAGGCAAGTTCCTCAAAGTCTTCTTTCCTCTTTACTAAATACTCAAATCATCTACTGTACGTTTTAACTCCTTGCGAGCAAAGATCACTTTTTCAGCCTGTCATAAATCACAAGCACGTAAAACTTAAATGTTTGCAGAATGCACGGATAATCATATCCCCAATTCAGGATATTGTTTCAGCGTGTTTTCCATAACACTGAGGTTTATGCAGCTTCCTCTTAAAGTGTGCCCAGAACCAGAGACCATCCTCCAGATCATTGTGTTTAACTTTCTCTTATATTGCCGTATGTAAATTAGTAGAGTCCAAAAGTAGATTTTCCTTTTTAGTATCAGAGTAACCCTGTCCTCATATTGAGTTTGTGGTTGTATAAAATCTTGGACCTTTACATGAACTCTTGTCATTCCAGAAGACCAAACCATATATTATATTCCAAAGAAAAATGGTCTCATCTTTGAGCAGTTACATCCTATACTTACAAAATTATCTTTTGAACTTAAAATCAGTGCCACATGTTTTCTCCATAAACTTCATCTTGCTACTTTAAGTTCATCTTATTCTATCAGTTCATTTTGCATTCTAAATGCGTCCCTCTAAGTATCAGCAACCCTACAATGCTATATATATACATATATATATATATACACACATACACACACACATATATAATGATAGCACCATATCAAATGTAGTGTTCAGTGAAGGACAAAGATTGGGTTTACATCTGAGACTCAAATTTCCATTCGACCACTCCATTGCTATGTATATTCAGAGTTGGCCACACTGCGTTTAATATTTATTATTATTATTATTACTTTTGCCAAAAAGTTGTTGGTGTTAGTATTAAGTGAGGTAGTCTATATATTGTGCCAAGGAAAATTTAGGACTTGCCCATAGAGAATGAATTAAATATATTAATTCCTCCTCTATAAAGATAGAAGGACATTTTGAACTGTGAATAAGTATCATAAGTCCTTTAGCTATTTCTCAATCACTTCATCTTTTTATTTTATTTGATCTCAATATATCTGAAGTTGGCACTTTGGTTCTATTTTTTAATTTTTAAATATTGTCATCTCTGTTATTTAGGGTGTGTGTTTGTCTGAGGCTTCTGAGAAGCAGACCACAGGATGGGATTAAAGGTGTAAGGATATACTGCTCTCTGTGTGGGAGAGAATGGGAAGAAAGCAGAGACTGTTTGGGAAAGCTTTAAGACCAAAGAGGAGAGTTGGAGAAAAAGTTACATGAAAGCATCCTAGACCCATGAGCCATCTACAAAAGATTCAGTAAGGCTTTCAGCAAACATCCTCAGAAGAGTTCCTGTCTCCTGGGGCAGTGATGTCCCGGTGCTGGGAGCACCTGGTGGAAAGTGTGGCTTCAATGCAAATGCCAGGAAGGGGTTCAGAGCAGTGAGGCTGCAGTCTTAATCACATAAGTTTTCCACAAGTTGGAGGTCTGTGAACTAGGGCATCGTTGAAAGGTGGGTTTTTATAATGTGAAAATAATACATAGGTCATGGTCAACTAAAACTCTAGAAGGATTTTTAAGGTAATATTAGAAACAACATGGGAATTTCTCAAAGAATGAAAAGTGGATCTACCATTTGCTCTGTCTTACCATAAGGTATTTACCAAAATGAAAGAAAGTCATTTTATCAAAAAGGTACTTGCACTAAAATGTTTAATGCATCACAATTCACAATCACAGAGATGTGGAATCAACCCAAGTCTCCATAAATTGATGAGTGGATTAATAAAATGTGGTATATATACAAGCATACTGTGGAGTACTGCTCAGCCAGAACAAATGGATTAATACCTTTTGCAACAGTATGGATAGAACTGGAAACCACTCTTCTAAGTGAAATATCATATGAATTAAATAAAATTCCCCATGTACTCATTATTAAATTGGAACCAACTTATCTGCACTCATGTGTGCAGGTGGAAGCAAAATACCTTGGAAATCAAGCAGGTGGTTGCTGGGGGGTAGGAATAGATGAAATCATACTTAACTGGTATAATGTACACTGTCTGCATGATGGATACACTCATAACTTTGATTTAAGCTGTGCAAAAGCAATCCATGTAACCAAAATATGTGTACTCCAGTAATATTCTGAAATAAATAAAAATAAATGACATTGCCTGGCACCAGCCACATACACTGAACTTGACGTGTGGGCCAGCTAACCAACAATGACAATGGCAACAAAAAATAGCCAGTGTTGTGGCAGGAGCCTGTAGTCCCACTACTTGGGAGGCTGAGGTGAGAGAATAACTTAAG
Organism: Loris lydekkerianus; assembly: GCA_963574355.1. Taxonomy (NCBI): domain Eukaryota; kingdom Metazoa; phylum Chordata; class Mammalia; order Primates; family Lorisidae; genus Loris; species Loris lydekkerianus. The sequence continues at coordinate 9,146 of CAUYPK010142049.1, read as the reverse complement.
CCCAAAAATTCGAGGTTGCTGTGAGCTGGGATGCCACAGCACTCTACTAAGGGTGACATAGTGAGACTGTCTCAAAAAAAAAAAAAAAAAGAGAGAGAGAGAGAGATAGAAATGACATTATAAAGGACTTGTCAATGATCTTCAAACTACAAAGACTATAATCTCTATTCACGTTAATAATGCTATTTAATAGAAATAGAAATAAGCAGTGTTAAAAGGAATAAGACAAGAAAAACAAAGGAAAAAGGAAGAAAAGAAGTAAGAAAAAGAATAACAACCCTGTAAATAACCTTGATACAAAACCCACCACACAGTGTGAAACACGGGGCATGGGATAAGTGAAAAGAACATAAAAAAATTATATCATACATATTTCTCATCCTAGAAATTAGGAGACAGAACCAGAGATTTAAGTATTTTGGTCAAGAATACATAAATCCATGACTCTGTTCTTTCCCTTACATCACTTTAGTAGCTTAGTTACCAAATCACAAATTACAGATGATTCTACAAATTACAGATGATTCTAAACACAGTAGGCAAAACCACATGGCAATGAAGGAATGAATCTTATCATCTCCACATGTCATAAAAAGAAATTTTGTTTAATTTCATATGTGATATTTATATTCTAGAAAAGCAGACATTGTTGCTGTTTTCCTCACAGCTAAAGCAGAATCTAAAGTAAAGGTCAGCAGAGACTGACAGGCAATGGTCTGAGGTAAACATGCGGCATATTTCAAAAATAGATTACACCTGCGGTGCATCTTACAAGCGTATATGTGAAAGTTAGTAAATGTAGAATGTAAATGTCTTAACACAATAACTAAGAAAATGCCAGGAAGGCTATGTTAACCAGTGTGATGAAAATATGTCAAACTGTCTATAAAACCAGTATATGATGCCCCATGATCGCATTAATGTACACAGCTATGATTTAAAAAAAAAAAAAATAACAAAAATGTACAACAACAAAAAAAAAGAAAAACCGATATAATAAAATAACCATAATAAAAAACTAAAAAATAAAAACAGAGCTCTTTAATCTCCAAAAGACTTTCTTGTTTAAAGGGAAGAGATTTCATTAAAAGCACAAATGCAGTCTACAAGCAGAGACTGGGGGATGACTAGAAGAACTGCATGGTTGACACAGGATCATGGGAAGACAGCACTCTTTTTGATATGTGCGTGTACAGGGCTATTTATGTGGTTGATTTAGAGAAGGCAAATCAGTTGGCTACCAGAGCACCAACTAAAGGGGCAGCTTTGGTACCAGATGACTCCCCAAAGGCCTACTATCAAACTCTGTGGATAAATATTTTTAATGCAAATGTGCGTTCAAGAAAAAAAGTTTTCATTTTTTCCACCGTTCTTCTCATTTATGCATTAAATATAAAAAGTAAATAATAATTTATACTTTTCAAACTCTTCAAACAAGTTATGATTCTTTAAAAAAGAATCATATTCAAATAGTGAATAATGAAAATAGTTTGGGCACTGACTGAGGTTTTGTTTGTTTATTGGTTTGTTTGGCTTAACAAAAGAACTGTATCTGTAATTCTACAGTTTTAAATGTTAATGCATAGTATCTATTAATACAAGTAGATTTTTTTTCAATTTCTGAGAATGAGAAAAGGTAAATAAAATTGATTATAATTAAGGAGAATAAGTATGATGGAAAGATGACAGTATTATACAAAAGGTATAAAGGGAAACATGAAATAAAGAGAGACAAAAGTCAACTCACACATATTTATCTTGGAAAAAGTTGTATTAAGTTGTTGCTGCAAGTGTCACCCCACCTCCCTTTGATGAAGGGCAAGGCAGCACCATGACCTGCTTCCTTAGCCCTGGAGGTGTTGATGCTCCTGGGGACAGAGGAACAGGCTGCAAGGGCTGGACACCTGCAGGAGAGATGCTGGCTCCCTGCTGTCTCCTCCACTGCACTTCTGGCTGGTCAGTTTCATGGATGGGCCTTGCTGTCTCCTCCACATGCACTTCTGACTGGTGGATTTCCTGTCAGTTTCCAAGGCCTGAAAGTTCATTGGGCAGCTGGCTGTAACTGACAGGACTCACGCCCTAGCATAACAACCCCCCTGTCACTATACAAACCTCTGAGCAGAGAGCTCAAGGGTAGACCTGGAAGGGAGCAGGAGAGCTGGTTCTCCTCCTGGGTTCTCTCTGCCAGGAGGTTTGATTTTTGTACTTGTTGTAATTTTTGTTTCTGTAAATAAATCTTGACTTACCACTGATCCTGTGGTCTACCAATTTATTCTTCAAATCACCGAGACCAAGAACCTGAAATTGTGGTGTCACCATTTCATCCCCACCTCCGCCCCTGCCTATTTCCAGGCTCCACTGCAAAGCACTTCAATCTTCAGAAGTTTATATTCTGCAGCTCTTGACACTAGGAGATAAATCCTATAATTTTATTAATCTCCACTGACTTGTTAAGCCATTTGGTCCTTAACACAAAAACTAAATAACAAAAGCTATTTTCACAAATGCAACTGAAGACTTATTTCCATGAAATTATTGACTATGGTTTTAGTTGTAAAAAATGTTTAAATACAGGAATACTACAGGCTCCACAAACTAATGTTTAATTAGTGCTTTTATAAAATCAAGAGGTATTACGACTATTAGTAAAAGATAAGGGCAGAGGAGCTTAAATTACTTAATGTTTTTCAGTGAGAATTTTAGCTTCAGCCTAAACATTCCATTATAATGTTAAGCATTGAATTCTCTAAAGGGTCATTATCAAGCAAAAAGTAAAAAAGTAATAAATATATTATGTATAGAAAGATTCTTACTTGAACTCAAAAGAAAGAGAAGGGCTATTAACCTTCCCAGCTTTAAAGAATATAAGACATGAAGAATGCAAATTTTTCATCAATGACTCTTAGTTTTTAACACTTGGAGTACTCTAAGGAAGCTGGCAACATTTCCCCAGAACTAGTTTGCCCACTTGCCAGTCTAGTTTCTATTTGCATATTAAAGATTGATGTTGGTTACTTTCACTGTACATTGTCTTTTTCTAGCCTTTCCATGGCATCATAGCATTGAAGGAAAATATCACTTAGTAGGAATAGTTTCAGGTGATAATGTTCTAACGAGTATTGCCACTGCTACCTACTGGTCACCAGCTATCTGCAATGTCTACACACCACTGCATTAGTAATCTGTTACATGTAATTGACCTATTATCAGATTGATGGCTGTACTATAGAGAAAAACAAGAAGACAGATAAACATCTCTGTGTTTTCTGCAACAAAAAATCAGCATCTTCCCTTGTGACTTTAAACCTGTAAAAATGCCAAGGGAGCATTATTCTTTTCCTTATCTAGTAAATTAAATCTTTAGCTCTTAGCAACATCTCCCAGGACAGAGAGGCTGGCTCAATTTTTTTGTAATTTCCCTCAGTAAGAGAAAGCCAGAATATGTGTAGTTTGGTTCAGGTTGTTGGATTTGCTACAGGAAAAAAATCAGACCACATTACGAAGTTTTATCAGATAATTATGTTTTATTTAACCACAAACTGACAACTGAGGAATTATAAAGGATTTAAGATATTTGGAAACAGGAACAAAAAACCCTCCTGGAATTCTGAATCTATTTCTTTTTTTCAAAATTATATTCTCATTGCAAGATAAATAAATAATTGTCTTCTCTATTCCTGAATCTGCAAGTCTCAGTGAAATATGCAATAGTCCAACGAGGTGGCATTGCTCAAGGAAGGGGTATAATTATAGTCTTGCTATAGATTTACTCAGATAAATCACTTATTTGATTTGACTCAGTCTATTTAAAGCTAAATTTGGATTAGCTGGTTTCTTTCCTTGATAGTTAAACATAAGTACTTCTGTAAATTTTACTAAGGAATTCATAAAGATGAATGAGGGGAAATATTTTTATCAACTGATGAGTTTTTTTTTCTGCAAATAGTATATTCTGCAAAAATACATTGTTTGAGCAAACCCAGAGTTAACTCTAACATTTTAATAAACATTTATATATTGGCATATGTACCATTTGGTTTCATATATGTATCTGAATGTCTACCACAGCTGATATATATATATATACAACTGGTCACACATTATTAGAGTGTTTTTGTTTGCTGCGATTTCTGTGTTAGTTGATTGAAAACAGGGCTTATTGAAGGGACAGGTAAATGGATAGTTATTTACCTGTTTCCTTTCTAGTTATTTGGATAATGATTTCTTTTAAATGGGAAAATATCCTTGAATATATTTCAATGTGTGTGTATTTATGCACGTGTGTGAGATTTCAGAATAAAAATGATTTTGTAAATGAGAAAATATACAGCACTTACCTAATATGTAATGATAATACAACATAGTTGCCGATTAAATGTTAATGACTCTTTTTTGCATGGGATCCTCATTCAGCATTGTAGAAATTCTTCATATGGTCCCTGATGTCTAAAATTTCATAAATTTGAAAGCAGAACATTTTATATTATTAGATCAGTGTTTCCATGTAAATTACGGAATAGATGTCTCTTACCTTATTATTATCATCATACATACTCTGTTGTGTGACTGGACTTGGACAATATCCAAAACCTAATCAGTGGGTACAACATTGGTCATGCCACGACTTTGTATATGATGTTGGCAAGGGTTGGAGCCATTCCTCTTTATTTTAAGGATATGTGTATGTTCATCATAAATCTTTGTTAATCAAATCTTCTAAGTAAAACAAATTCTATCGGCTTCTGTGAATAATACTGGATATACTCTAAACTTTCTAGATGGAAATGAAGTAAATGATGCTATGAAGAATATTTAAAGGTTAATGAATGTAGTACTTTGAATTAAGAAATAAAACAGTTGGAGTAAACCCTGGCTTGTCAAGCATTATAGTTCTTCTAAAATCCTTATAAGGAGTGTTTTATAAAATTTATCTCCAAATTAAGTTATCTTGCCTTGAACAAAATTTGGCATCTTGAACTAGATATGAATATCTAGTATGTATATCCCATATCTACTTTTAGATTAAATAGTTGTTTGTTGTTGATATGAAACAGTAGTGAGATGAATGGTATCCTTGTAAGGAAGAAAACATCTGGAACCAAAGAGTCCTCAAACGTCTTGAAAACATTATGGTGAGACTGGTTGTCCTTGAGCTATACTCTTGACTTGCTGGTCACTGGCTCATGGTCACATCTATTTTTCTAATTTCCCAGTGGACTTTCTGCTCGTCATTGCTACATAAACCCCTAGGCTGTACCCTCAATCACATTTGGGAATGTTTCCTGAGAAGTGGTTTCTGCAGTTGGGTTTTGGTTTTTCCCGTCTGGCAGTCAGTTCAATCCTAGCTAATCTTACCTCTCTTTCATTTTTTTTATTTATTTTGGTGCTGGAATAGATTACTTGGAGTCATCTCTCCCCTTTGCTCCTGATTTATTAAGGAGGAAGTACTGAACAAAGTTATTTTTCAATTTTCCAAGATCGTTCTTAAGATTTTCTCTTGTTTTGACGTAACAGCAATATAGATGAAAGTAAGTTACGTATGACATTTGGTTAGATTATTTTCTCATCACTCATTGCTATTGTAGATTTTTTTCTTCTTTGGAAAGCATGAAGGACTCCAACTTTACTCACTATTGCTCTTCTATAATGGTATAACTTCTATAAAAGAAATAGTGATTGATATTAAAAAGGACACATTTATAATTCTTATTGTAATTGCATAAGTGATTTGCACAATGTTGTCATGTTTTGCCAATATTTCTTCTGTGTGCATATTCATTTATTGGACAAAGAATAACTGTATGTACTTATCATGTACTACATTTTTTGTAAAATATCCATACACATGGAGTAGCTAAATATGCATATGCCTTACCTCATGTTCTTACGTTTTTTGTGGTGAAAACATATACTCTTTAAGTAATTTTCAAGTGTATAATACATTGCCATTATATTAACCATGTTGTACAATAGATAGCTTGAACTTGTTCCTCCTGTCTGACTGAAATGTTGTATCATTTAAACAACAGTCTCCCCAACTCTTCTCCCCTTCACGCTACCCCAACTTCTGGTAGCCTCCACTCTACTCTCTACTTTGAGTCCAATGTTTTCAGATTTCACATATTAGTGACATCATGTGGTATTTGTCTTTCTTGTGCCTGGCTTATTTCCCTTAACATAATGGTCTCCAGGTTCCTTCACATTGTCAAAAAAGACATTTGCTTTAATAACAGCTATTATAACATGAGTGAAATATTATCTCATTGTGGTTTTGATTTGCATTTCTCTCATGATAAGTGATATTGAGTATTTTTTCTTATATCTGTTTATCATTTATCATTTTAAAAATGTCTACTTAGATTTTTTGCTCATTGCTTAATCATATTTTTTATTTTGTTACTTACTATTGAGTTGGAGTTTCTTATGATTTTGGGTTGTTAGCCTTTTGTCAAATACATAATTTAGAAAGATTTTCCTTCCATTCTGTAGGCTTTCTCTCATCTGTAAATTGCTTCCTTGGAAGTACAAAAATTTGATGGAATTCCATTTGTGTGTTTTTGTTTTTGTTGCCTGTGACTCAAGGTTCATAGTCCCCCCGCCCTAAGTAAAAAAAAAAAAAAAAAATTATTGCCCAGACAAATATCATTGAGCTTTCCCTGGTTTTCTTTCAGTAGTTTTACAGGTTCATGTTTTATATTTAAATATTTAATATCTCTATTGTTATTTGACTTGCATATATCCACCTGTTCCAACACCATTTATTGAAGAGACTGTTCTATTCCCCTCATATGGAAACTTTACAGAAAAAAATATTGACAATAAATGCATAGACTTATTTCTGAATTCTTTATTTTGTTCCATCAGTGTATGTGTCTGTTTTTATATCAGCACCACGGTGTTTTCATTACTATGGCTTTGTAATATATTTTGAAATCAAATAAAGTCATACATCCAGATTTGTCCTTTTTGCTCATGATTGCTTTTGATTTTCTGGTCTTTTGTGGTTTTGTACAAATATTGTGATTTCTTTTCTTTTTCAACCATAGTGATTTTTACAGTCTATGAATGCAGGATATGTTTGCATATATTTGCATCTTTTTCAATTTTCTTCATCAATGTTTTATAATATTCATTGTGTAAGTTTTTTGTCTCTTTGATCAAATTTTTTCTTAAGTATTTTTTGTAGCTAATGTAAGCAAGAATTTTTTCTTGACTTTTATTTCAGATAGTTTTCTGTTAGTGTATAGAAATGCTACTGATTTTTGTATGTTGATTTTATATCCTATAACCTTACTAAATTTATTAGTTGTATCTGTTTATAGAGGAGTTTTTAGGACTTTCTTTATAAGATCATGTCATCTACAAACTCACAATATAACCTTTACATTTCCAGTTTGAATGGTATTGATTCTTTCTCTTGACTACTTTCTCTGTCCGGGACCTTCTGTATTGTGTTGACTACACTATTGAAAGGAAACACCCTTGTCTTCTTTCTGATGGTACAGAAAAACAAACACACAAAACTTTGAACTTTTTCCATCAATGTGTGATGTTAGCTGTGGGCTTGTCATACATGGCCTCAATTGTGTTGAGGTTCATTTCTTCTATAATTAAATCATTGAAATTTTTTAAAATCTAAAATGATAGGGGATTTTGATGAATTTATATCTATATCTATTGAGAGAAGCAAATGACTTTTGTCTTGTATTTTGTTAATGTGGTATATCAAATTTGTAGATAGGCATATGTTGAGCCAACTATGCAACCCTAAATCCCACTTTATCATGGTGAATCTTTTAAACATGTTGTTGAATTCAGTTTGCTAGTATTTTCTTGAAGACATTTTTCTCGATGTTCATTAAATGTATTGCCTTGTAATTTTTTCTTGTTATGTTTTTGTCTGTCTTTGGTATCAGAGTAATGCTGAACTCTTAAAATGAATTTTGAATTATTCCTTCTTCATTTTTTTGGAAGGATTTTAGAAGGATTAACATATTTTTAAAATGTTTGGGATAATTTTCAGCAATGAAACCATTTTCATTAATGGGAGAGACATTTTATTTCTGATTTAATTTCTTTACATATCAGTGGTTTGTTCAAATTGTCTATTTCACCATAAATTTATTTTAGTGAAATTTATATATTTGTTTTAGAAATTTATATATTTATTTTAGATTATCCTTTTTGTAAGTAGCTGTCTTTTATATTTCTGTAATGTCTCTTCTTTCATTTCCAAATTAATTTGAATTTTCTCACTTTTTTCTTAGTCTAGCTTAAGGATTTTGATTTTGTTCTTTTAAAAAAACTCAGTTATGTTTTATTTTTATTGTCTAGTCTATACTTCATATATGTCAGCTTTGATTTTATTAGTTTATTAATAAAATTAATCATTAATTAATTTATTAATAAAATTAATTATTAATTAATTCATTATTTTTTCCCTTCTGATAACTTTGGGCTTGGTTTGTTTTTATTTTTCTTTAGGTGCAACATTCTATTGTTTATTTGAGATCTTTCTTCTTTTTTGTTTTAGGCACTGATTGCTGTAAACTTACCTCTTAGACTACTTTTGCTGCATTCTATAAGTTTTGGTATTCTGTGTTTTCATTTTATTTTTATTTTTCTCAATATATTTTTAAATTCCCTTTTTTATTTTGTTCACTGACTCATTGGTTTTTCAGCAGCACGTTGCTTAATTCTAATATATTTGTAAATTTTCTAAAATTCTTCCTAATAACGATTTCTAGTTTTATATGGTGAGATCAGAGGAGATATAAGAGATTTATGGGCCAGCATTATTATTAAAAGTTTGACTGTGAACTTACTTTTATCAGTGAAGTTTATGTTCTTGTCTGTTTTTTAGTTACTAGTTAGCTGTTGCGTGAATGGACACGTGAATGAACAGCAGCTTTGCCGTGAGTGTAAACTCACTCCTGTAATTATTAAGTCAAGAAACAGACTACACGAGATGAGATGGCATGTAGTGAAACTCTTTATTCAGGGTTTTGATTTTTATACTTTTCTAGTCACATACATACTTCATCTATCATCTGTTAGTTTCATCATTATCTTATTTTACCTATATGAAATTAACTTGAAAGGAAATATTTTGTTATCATATCAATACAATCACTTTTGTAGTAAAC
>CAUYPK010142046.1:0-11102 GCA_963574355.1 Loris lydekkerianus | reverse complement strand
AGGCAAAGCAGAGTGTCTGATAGAAGAGATTTCCAGCACTGAAATCCAAGTGGAGATGCAGATACCAGCCTATGAATTAAAAATTGTGCAGGATCAAAATGAGAAACCTCTGAGAATTGAGCTGAAAGTTGAATTACCTGGAATTAATTCAGTCTCTCTCTGTGACCTTAATGTTTCTGAGGTAAGTTGAATAGATATTAGTATAAATTTGCATCAGTCAGCATTTACTGTATTATGCTGTAGTAACAAACTACAAAATTTGGAGAATTTATAGTGATTTGCTCAGGTTACATGTCAGCTAGGCCTGTTCTGCTTCATGAGTCTTGCACATTTCAAGATCCAGGTAAAGGAGCAATTCCCACCTAAGATACGCCATTCATTCAGAGGTCCTCAAACTTTTTAAACAGGGGGCCAGTTCTCTGTCCCTCAGACCATTGGAGGGCCGGACTATAGTCTTTAAAAAAACCTATGAACAAATTCCTATGCACATTGCACATACCTTATTTGAAGTAAAAAAAAAAAAAAACGGGAACAAATATAATCACACCGCCTCATGTGGCCTGCGGGCCATAGTTTGAGGACCCCTGCATCATGACAGAGGGAAAACAAGTCATATATCACTTCTATTCACATTCCATTGGCCAAAGTAAGTCACAAGGTCAAGTCCTACATGCATAGGATTGGTGAGTACCTTCTTATGGGTGGTCATAGGAAGTCACATGGCCGGAATGTATAATCTTACAGAAGAGCAAATAATTGGGACCAATCCTACAGTCTACCAAAGTCCACCCTCTTGGTCAGAAATATTTCCTTCTTTACATAAGGAAAGCACCTTCAATCTCAGCATCAGACTCCAAAGTACAGGATTTTGCATTCTTCCTCTTGAATCATGGACCTGTAAATTGCAGAGACAAGCTATCTACTCCCCCAATCCCATCGATAACCATAATTAACCATCTCAGTTCAGAAAATAAGAGGTACACTGTGTTTACTAGTGACAGCAATTCTGAAATCCTAGTAGGCAGACATGGGAGGTAGAGGATATTCTCACCTATGCTCCTTAATTACTAGCTCCCAGTTCCATTGCTTTCCATCATGACCTTCAGCTCCACTCCTTTTCCAGGGTCCTTCTCGGCCACACCTGAAGAGTATTGGAGAATGTGTTATTCTTAGATGCTGAGCAGCGTTCTCAGTCTGTTTTCTTGCTCAAGTAATGTTGGGCTCCATAGTTTTAAACTTTAAAGTTTGTTTCTTTTAGACAGGCTAGTAGAAAATCCTTTTCTTTTTTTAAAATAAGAAACAGGATCTCATTCTTCACCCAGGCTGGAGTGTAGTGGCATGCCCATAGGTCACTGCAGCCTCAAATTCCTGGGCTCAAGCAATCCTCCCACCTCAGCCTCCAGAGGGATGTACCACCATACCTAATTTTTTTTTTTTTTTTTTTTTGCAGTTTTTGGCCAGGGATGGGTTTGAACTCACCACCTCTGGCATATGGGGCCAATGCCCTACTCCTTTGAGCCACAGGTATTGCCCCACCGTACCTAATTTAAAAAAAAAAAAATTTTGGTAGCAATAAGGTCTTGCTGTGTAGCTCAGGCTGATCATGAACTCCTGGCCTCAAGTGACCTACCTGCCTTGGCCTCCCAGTACAGAAGTGAGCCACCATGCCTAGCCTCTGTTTTCATCTTTTAAAAATCTTTTTTGATTTTTAGGATGATTTATTGATTGAAGTCTCTGAGAAGTACAGATTACATCTGAATCTTCCAGAACCTGTTGATACTAAAATGACTACAGCAAAATTTATCAAAGAGAAATCTACGTTAATCATCACAATGCCATTGGTGTAAAACAAGACTGTCAATGTGTTTTCGGTTTTTAGTACTGAAATAATGTGAATTATAGGACCTTCATCATCAGTAGAGGTAGTCATTTATATTAAACACTGATTCATGTTTTCTAGGAGTTCATTTTGATGGAATGAGATTTTTCTAAGCTATTATATCTATTTTTTAAACTCATTTTCAAATAAACTTGACATCAACCAGAAACTTATTTGTACTCATTTTAAAGATATTTGTAGTGTATCTTAAGTAAGTTATCATCTGAGAAAATTCTCATTGTTTCCAAGTAATATGTGATAACTCTTGGTTTACTGCTTGGGAAAAAAAAAAAAAAGTCTCTAGTAAATCTTTACATCAGGAAAAAAGTCCCAGACTGTGTAAGAAGTTTTTTACTACCAAGATGGGTGGTAGCAGTGAATGTCTCCTCTAACAATAAAGATACAGGATGAAATATAATATTCAAACCTAAGCTTCTGTGAATCCTGTATTTTGATGAAACAGCTTTGCCAGGAGTCCAGACTACCCAGCTATACTTTTTGATATCAGATATAGGCTTGTCTGTGGATTGGATACGATGACCCTGTATGTGGATGTCACTGCACATCATAAGCAAACTATGTCCATCTCTTACTTGAAAAAAGGGAGGTACTTCTGGGACAAGCACTTTTCTCTTAAGCAGAAGTACAGATGTTAAGTTTCAATTATCATTCACTTTTTCTGTCAAAGATACCAACTGTCCAATTAATATCTCAAGTAGGCTATATGCACACCAAACATTAAACTTAATCATCTTTTCTAGATACAAAACAGCTTCCTTGCAATTATTAGCTTCAAGTTCAACATAAGGTCTATGAGGTTCTCCCTTACTTTAAGTTCTCTCATAAACTGTTTAACTTTAGCTTGCTTCTAATGGGCTGCCCTTGTCCAGAGAAGGGCAAGCCGCAATACCTTACCTCACTTTAAATGGGTTTTCTGCATCATTTCCAGGATGTATGTAGTTTTTATTCTAGACATAAGGCAGGGGTATCTAACCTGTGCCCCATGGGCCACATGCAGACTATTTGAGGACTGTTTTGCTTATCTGTGGTGTTGGATGTCACTTATGTTTCAAATGGATTTTGTATTAATAAAAAGATCACTACCTCCCACTCCCTACAAAAAGCAAAATGTTGGCCAGAAAAGGCATTAATCAATGAACTGTGGACTATTTAAATTTAAATCTAACATTTTTTTACTCTCAAAATTAGAAATTGAGATAGACATTAATTATCCCTTATTTAGAGAACAGATTTTTCTACAAAGTTGGTTTTAGGTCACTTACTATTAGTGCTTATGATTTCCCCATGTATTCTAGGATTTGTGCATTACTAGGTGAAGACTATTCCTGTATTTCTTAAGGTCTACTCCTTTGTAGACCATGCTTTGGGATATCCTAATTTCATACTCAATAACCCTCATAATTGTGAGTTAGGTGTCTAATAGAGCCAGACCACACTTTCCATTTTGGTAGTAAGTACAACAGCCAAACAGGGGGTTCTTCAGTAACTCCTTGAGCCTGAAGTGTTGGATCATATCCTCCTCCTCAACCCACTCTGTATTTTACCAATTATATAAATTAAAATTCATCTGTATTGAGAGCTTATACATCAATAGCTTCCCCTGTATCTAAATATTGTAATTTAATGTGAAAATTACCAACAGATCGAAAATCAAACCAGACACACTGAAGACATACAATTTAATTGTTAAACACTCTTATGTAACCAAAAATACTGTTTCTAACATTTTTCTTTCAGTTCTGGTAAGAGAAATATGCTGAACCCTGATTTAGATTACAGCTCAGGTTAATTTTTAACTCACAAAAGTTTTTATTAGAAGGCAACTATTTTTTTTCTTCCCAGGGAACAGAGCTATAAGCATTAACAAAAAACAAATTAACTTTGAAATTGAGTATGTTTGAACCAGATCTGGCTCATACTGATGATGGTCCCTCCTTTTGCATAATATTCATTCAACCTAAAATTACTCATTACTCAAAAGTCAGATTAACATACTGATTGTTTTCATAACAATACAGCAAGGTAAATGTTTGTGGAATATATGGAGTGTCACTTGTGCACCATGTAATAACATTTAGAAATAGATTCAACACTGAAACAAAGCAAATTTTAGGGGATAGCTCCATATATCACATATATAAGAAAACACTAGTCTATTTATTTTAAATAGTCATAAATTATTCCAAACATTTATTAAAACACATCAGTAGAAATTCTGGAATTGTGATAATGTTCCCAATTCATTTTTATTATCCTGAATATCACCGCCTTCTTCACTCTAAAAGAAAGGCAAAAACACGACTAAATGGAAAAATGCATTTAGGCTGATAAAATAATGGGCTTAATTTTTTCTTTCCAAAAGGATTTTAGGGCTTTCTTACTCTACATGAGGCAATGCTGGAGTGGAAAGACACACTTTTTAACATACACTTAACTTTTTTGCTTTATTCAAGTAGAAATTACCATTTTTTAGCACTCCAAACTGTTCACCTTTGTATCTCTCCCCATGTTCTTTTCTGATAGGACTTGGTGATAAATGGACTTTGGCACATATCCAACTCTAGTAGCCATATTTTACATATATACACATATTCTATATATATTCCATACGTATTTGACAGCTTTCCAGAGTTATTTGAGTAATAACTTCTGATAATTCAGTTCATTTGCAATCAATACCAATTAACCCTAGAGGGAAAATTCTACTTTCACAACTTCTATTAAATTTACAAGCATGTTCTTTTATTTGGAAAGAACTATAAAATTCTGAACTCTGAATTACACATACATGTTTAAATAAATACCCACACAAATTCTCATTTACAACAAGTAGCTGGTTTATATTATCTCAAGTGGGGAAAAACAACTATTTAGAGATTTTTAGAAAAATAAACAATAATAGAAGAAATCTAAGAAACTGTTGAATTTTAAAATGTTGCTTTTTTCTTTTAAATTCTTTACCCTTCCCATCCATGATAAACCAAAATTATATAATAGAAAGATTTAAACCAGGATTAAATTAGAAACTCAAGCTTCAATTCAAACCTGTCCCCCAAAAGAATAATTTTCCTGACTTCTTTTTCTCTAACATCTAAGCAGTTAATTTACGCAGTTAATTTCAGAACTTCAGGTTTTCATGGGTTACTACGTTTAGGTACCTGTCTCTGGGGAACCACAATTTTACTCATCCTACATTTCCTAGTGGAAGTACGTTTGACCAAAAGGGTAGGCCACGTGGCCCTTGACGAGGAACAGATAGCTTGAAATCTGGTGTACAATTATCAAATGTGCACAATATTTGGTTATAACAGACATTTAAAAAATTCAGTAATGCTCATAATGAATAATTTATCTGGACAAACTCAATAATAAAAATAACCAGTTGATGTTAAAATAAAATAAACCACCTGCTTTAATAACATATATAAATATCTTGGTAAGAAGGAACCAATGTGACCTGGGAGAATCTAGAAATTCTTGAGTTAGTTATAACAACATAGTGATAGGTTTTTCAAGGTACTTTCTAAACTCAGCAAGCCACTGGGCTCCAACTGCTCCATCTACAACCCGATGATCACAGCTGAGCGTAACAGACATCATGCTAGCCACATCAAACCTAGAAAAAGAGAAAAATATTATTAGGTATTATGAAAGCAATCACTGGATCTTAGCTAATAACCATCCAGATGCTGACTCCCATCCTATAATCCCAAATTGGTAATATATCGTATATACTCGAGTATATACGGTAACCAGTTTCCCATCTACTCTTCATGTACCCCTATACCTTTAGGTCAAATTAATAGCCTGAAGGCCAAATAGACCAAATAGATACCTAGAACATGGGTCAACAAAGGGGCAAATCCTGCCCACTACCCATTTTTATAAATAAAGGTTTATTGGAATTTACATTTTTTTTCCTTTTTTTTGAGACAAGAGTCTCACCCCGGGGTTGAGTGCTTCCTGCCTCAGCTTCCCGAGTAACTGGCACTACAGGCACCCAACACAACACCTGGCTAATTTTTCTATTTTTAGTAGAGATAGAGTCTTGCTCTTGCTCTTGCTCAGGCTGTTCTCAAACTCCTGAGCTCAAGTGATCTGCCCATCTCAGCCTCCCAAAATGCTAGGATTACAGATGAGCCACTGTGCCAGCCTACATATTGTTTATTCACACTACAGTGGCAAAGCATTTGCAAGAGAGACCATACAGCCCAGAAAGCCTAAAATATTTACTATCTGAGTCTTCAGGAAAAAGCATGCTGACCCCTCACCTAGAGTCAATAAATAAGCGTTTCCCATCTCAAATAGAATTAACTGAATTTAGTAAAATTTAAAAGTTGCCATCCAGATAGAATGTATGCCTGATTCTATCAGAAGATACAGTATACCGTATACCATACCAATAACGATCTTTAAAACTGAGACTCAAAACAGACACAGGTTGGGCATAGTGGTACATGCCTGTAATTCTAGCATTTTAGGAGGCCAAGGCAGGAGAATGCTTGGACCAAGAAGTCTGAGACCAGCCTGGGCAATAAGGAAACGCTGTCACTATAAAACACAGAAATATTAGCCAGGTATGGCATCATATACCTGTAGTCCCAGCTCTCTGGGAGGCTGAGGCAGAAGGACTGCTTGAACCCAGGAGTTAAAGGCTGAAGTGAGCTATGATTACACCTCTATACTCTACCCTGGACAACAGAGCCAGACATGCCCCCCCATCAAAAAACAAAAACCCAGATACAGTCAGTCCTACCTATGAGTTCTGAGTTGAAATATTCAAATTCCAAAACGCAAAACTTGAATTTGCCACATACCAGGTACTATACCGGATCCATGCAAATGAATTGATAGATCGGCATTGTATTAGATGTTACAAGTTATCTAGAGACAATTTAAAATATGCAGGAGGATGTGTGGAGGTTATATGCAAACACCATACCATTTTACATCAGGAACGTAAGCATCATGCAATCTGGTATCCCTGGAGGTCTCAGCACCAGTCCCTCAAGGATACAAAGGGATGTAACAAGCTTACAACTCCATCTTGGTTTTGGCACTTACCCTTTGTCGTTGTCTGCTGGAATCAGTTTATCCTCAGAAGCACCAATTGCCAAAATACACGCTTGAGGGGGGTTAATAATAGCAGAAAAATTCTTAATTCCAAACATTCCTAAATTAGATATTGTAAAAGTGCCACCCTAGAGGAAAATGGATTAAAAATAGACCATAACATAAACCAGAAAATATGACAAACGTTCTGTGAAAACACCAAAAGTTAATCTTTTAAGAAAGACCTGAATAGAATACACATTACTGAAAATACAAAAACATTGCAAAATGAACAGATGTCAATTATGTTGGCTTCTGCACTCTAGTTTTCAGTTTTTGATCCATGATTCAATTTTTCTTTATTTTCTGGATCTTGTGTCATTAAGAATATGTGGCAGAATTAAAAGGGGAAAAATGCAATAAATGCATTCTGACCTTGTAAATAACATCCTTAAAATTCAGGAAATAAATGACTAATATTTTACCTGGAACTCATGTGGCTGTAGTTTACCCTCTCTTGCTTTGGTTGCTAAAGAAACCACATCATTAGCAATAGTTTCCAGTCCTTTTATATGTGCATTAAACACAATTGGTGTGATGAGTCCTGCAGGAGTACTGACAGCAACACTGACATCAACAACGTGATTTCTGTTTAAAAAGAAAAAGAATCCTAAGTAATCAACAGTGTTGATTAAACAAAATTAGGTTAAACAAAAATATTGGTATTTACTTAAATTTTTAGAATCAGCTTGTGCTACTGTTTGGGCACAGAAACTCCTCCCCTAGCTTTTATGTTTTGCTGTACCCTAATCTTGACTTGCACTTTTTAAAAATGAACAAGAAATGTGCCATGTAGGTTGGTTTTACAGACATCTTCTAACTTCCCCTGCCATCTGTTTTGACTAAAACATGGGTGTATCTGAGTACAAAAAATAATTCAGCATCCAATGAGAATGATCAGTACTCCTTAGATTTTGAATGAAACCATACTGGACAGAGTTGAGTCTCTACAGGCAGAGTCTGAGCAGATAAAAGGAAGAATGGAGGGAAAGAACTTAATTTTGGAGAGAAACAAGGATGTTCAGGATGTAGAGGGTGGTGGTGTCTTAGAAAAACATAAAAATGAGATTGCCAATCTTTTCTCTAGCAGGTGTTCCTATATAGTTGGGTCTCATCTCAGAATATTTAACACTGAAAATACTAATACTAATAAAAAAAAACTATACTGAAATTCAGTTATCAAACTATTCAAAAATCAACTATAAAATATGTGTTTCTGTATTCACTCAATAACAAGTTTGTTGTAAGCCTAATAACGGCGATTATTTTATAGTGAGCAAAACACTATTTAAGACATATACAACAACCACAATGTGACATGAAAATAACTGATTTATATTGGTCACCAGATACAAGTATTAACATTTGATTTGTTCTCTACATATATAACAAGAAGAAACAGTTTTAGTAGAGGTTAGAGGGCAAAAACATGATTTTTTTTTCCCATCCAAGTAAACAAATTCCTGAATTTTATGCAGTCTCCTTAGGGTTTGTGTAAGGGCCCCTGCTGAAGTTTTCTGAGATGGAGAAAAGTTAAAATTTAACACAAGGGTATATAGCTCTGCCTCCAAAGAACTCCAGCTCTTTCTAGGCACAATCTCCAGAAGATCTTGGGTACCAAACCCCTCATTTGCCTAAACTGATTAGAGATAGGCTTTTGTCACTTATAAGCACAGGGATCTGCTGTAACAACATAATGTGTGACCCTTACCAGTTATCATAGCTGGACTTGAGCCAGGGTCTCACAAACCAAATACTGGTTTCTTGATAAAATTATCTGTCTCTAAAAAAAAAATTTTTTTTAAATTGCTTGGTTAGAGATCTTCACCTGTAGAAAAGAGGGATGGTGTTTCCTATCTTGTTCACCAATGAACTAGCAAATAGTACATGTGGTTTTTTTTTTTTTTTTTTTTTTGAGGCAGTCTCACTCTGTTGTACTGTGATGTCATCATAGCTCACAGCAACCTCAAACTCTTGTGCTCAAGTGATCCCCTTGACTCAATTTTTCTATTTTTATTAGAGACAGGATTTTGCTCTTGCTCAGGCTGGTCTCAACTCCTGAGCTCAAATAATCTGCCCATCTTGGACTCAGATTACAGGCGTGAGCCACCTTGCCCAGCCTAATACATGTCAGTAAATGTTTCCTGAACGGCTGTCTGAATAAATAAGAAATGAAAGGCATTTGGTAAGAATTAATAAACTGATAGAACTTACCCTGCCACCTTGATTCTTTTATCTAAATAAAAGCATGTATCAAAGATAACCCAAGTTTAGTTCTAGACTACTGAAATAAATATAGAAACAAAATCACAGGACCTTTTAGATTTACCAATGCATATAAAAATTGTATTTACATTGTAATATTGTCTACTAAGAGTGCTATAGCATTATGTATTTTTAAAAAAATCAATATACTTACCTTGATTAAAAAATACTTTATTGCTAAAATACATTAACAATCATCTGAAATTTCATCAAATTGTAATCTTTTTTTGCAAGTGGAAAGTCTTGTTGATGTTGATGGCTATTAACCAATGAGGGAGATAGCTGCTTAAGGCTGGATGGACTGTGGCAATTTCTTAAAATAAGATAACAATGAAGTTTGCTACACCAACTGACTCTTCCTTTAAGAAAGAATTCTCTGCAGCATGTGAAGCTATTTCATAGCATTTTGGCCACAGTAGAACTTCTTTCATAATTGGAGTCAATGCTCTCAAATTGTCACTGCTTTATCACCTAAGCTTAGGGAATATTCCAAATCCTGTGTTGTCATTTCAACAATGTTCATAACATCTTCATCAGAAGTTGATTCCTTCTCAAGAAACATGGCCAAGAATAGTGGCTCATACTTCTAATCCCAGGAATTTAGCAGGCCGAGGTGGGAGAAGTGCTTGAGGCAAGCAGCTCAAAACCACCCTGGGGAACACAGCAAGACCTGTCTCAGCAAAATAATTAAAAATTAGCTGGGTGTGGTGGCCCATTCCTGTTGTTCCACTTTTTCAGGAAGGTGATGTGGGAGGACTGCCTGAGCCCAGGAGTTCAAGGTTACAATGAGCTATGATTATGCTACTGCACTCCAATCCTCCAGTTTGGGTGACAGGGAGACCTTGTCTCAAAAAGAACAACAAAAACAAAACCGAAAGACAGTATTTTCTTTGATCATCCATAAGAAGCAACTCCTGTCTGTCCAATTTATATCCTGAGATTGCAGCAATCCAGTCACATCTTCAGTATCTACTTCTAATTCTAGTTTTCTTGCTATTTTCTAGTTCTTTTGCTGTTACTTCCTCCACTGAAAAAATCTCTGAATCCCTCAAATTCACCCAGGAGGGCTGGAATCAGCTTCTTTCATTGTGGTAATATTGATATTTTGATCTCCAAATGAATCACAAATTATTTTTTTCAGACAGTCTTACTCTGTCACCCCAGGTAGAATGCCAGAAGTGTCATCATAGCTCAAACTTCAACCTCAAACTCCTGGCCTCAAGCCACCCTTCTGCCTCAGACTTCTAAGTAGCTCAAACCGTAGGTATGCCACCATGTCCAGCTAACTTTTTCTACTTTTGATAAAGATGGGGTCTGAGTCTTGCTCTTGCTCAGGCTGGTTCTGAACTCCTAACTCCAATCTTCCCATCTCAGCTTCCCAGAGTGCTAGAATTATAGATATGAGCCACCACACCCAGCCCACAAATGTTCTTAATGGCATCTAGAATGATAAATCCTTTCAAGGTTTTCTTTTTCTTTTTCTTTTTTTTTTTTTTTTGCAGTTTTTGGCCAGGGCTAAGTTTGAACTCACCACCTCTGGTATATGGGGCCAGTGACCTACTCCTTTGAGCCACAGGTGCCACCACCTTTCAAGGTTTTCAATATACTGTATTTTGCTTAGATCAGAGGAGTCATCATCTATGGCAGCTATAGTTTTATGAAATGCATTTCTTAAATAATAATACTTGAAAGTTAAAATTAGGATGGAGCTGGAACATATTCTTCTTAGTAAAGTATCTCAAGAATGGAAGAAAAAGTATCCAATGTACTCAGCCCTACTATGAAACTAATTTATGGCTTTCACATGAAAGCTATAACTCAGTTA
>CAUYPK010142044.1:0-19792 GCA_963574355.1 Loris lydekkerianus | reverse complement strand
GGTCCCTCCTCAGAAGCAGCATAACAAAATCCAAACTTGGCAAAGAGCCACAGTATACAAAATAATGATAAGAGGCAAAGAGCCGAAATTCATTTTGGCCGGGAGCCGCACGCGGCTCTAGCTGCGTGTTCGCCACCCCTGCTCTAAGGAATAGCTCACAGTATTCCAGTGAAATGACCAATTTTTTATTCTTCAAAATTTCTGCCTTTTCCATCTTAGTGAACAGGGCTGAACACTATAGAAGCAAAGTTTGTTTCCTTTACGTCACAAGCTGTTTTTCTCTCTGGGTCCCCACCTATCCCTTCAACTTTCTAGAATCCAAAGTATTGCTCTGTACATGAAGTTGATACTGTATCTATAACAAGACACTTAGGTCTTCAAAAGTCTCTCCTCTGTACCCTAACTGCACCCTGGCCTTCTCAGAATTATAAAATCTTTTCAGTCTTACTACCAATATCTTCCCTCTTGAAATCTGTACTAAAGTGAGAGAAAGGGCTAGCAAAATGTTTTCTGCTTCTTTATCAGAAAATGACCTTGGACCAACTTACTTTCCCCTAGTACTGTTTTCCTAGATAAATGCAGAATGTCAGCTGTGCCATCAGGCAGATTGTAAAACTGACCCTTGACTGGTAAAGTACGTCCGCACTAGAAGGCCAGTGAGTAGACTATAAACACTTGTTAGGAAGCAGATTTGACTTTCCCATGTGTAGTGTAACTCAGTGAGGGACTGAGTACGTCCCTCAGAGGAACCTAGAAGCTAAGTTCATGGAGGATTTTAAGCTACTAGTATCTGCAGACCATGTGGCTTACCTAAGCTAGAGTGTTTCTGTACCACCTTCAGTCTTATTCCCACGCAACTTAGCTCTCATTTGATGAGTCAAAAAATGGACCACTGATACTATCCTGCTAGAGTGCTGCTTCCTGCCTTGTATCCTGCAAAGCTAAGTGAATCTGATACCAGTTTATAGGCTAATGTCACTATGAACTTAGTGACAATTTCCACCGCTGGAAATTATGCACAGTGAGCACTGTAGCAGAGAAAAGGAGTCCACTATCTACACAGACCAGTGTAGACTATGTGTCTCCTACTATAAACAGTTTCTGACCAAGTATATTGACACAGCTACGTGGCATCCTCCTACTGAATGTTTTCCATCTCTGACTTCACCACATACCCTTCATTCCTACCAAAGCATTTTTGAAGAATTTGAGTCAGTGTGGAAGCTTATCTGCTCATAACTACCTCTGTTATTGGTGTAGATGCCCAGGCCTAGCTTTCTTACTTGGAAGATCACAGAAATGTTTCAAAACTTGTACAGAAATAGGGCAGAATAGAGACCCTGTAAGAACAGATAAGAATATTCAGTCCAGAGATGCAGAATAGAGTGCCGCCAGTAACATTTTCTCTTAGGTAGTCGAACCTGTTAAGCCCAGAGGGAGTAAAACGATGTTATGTTCTTGGCCTTGAGGTTTTGCATGTTTCAAAAAGAAGGCCTCTGCTATTAAAGTGCCATTTATCTAGAATAACATACAGACCAGAAAGGGAAGTAGTATCAAAGAAGGCTTAATCACGGGCTTGTGGAATCTGGCAAATTTGACTATACATTCTGGGTTCCATCATTTCAAACAATGTAATAGTAAGTTACTTAATATTTTTAAGCCTCTGTTTTCTCATCTGTAAAATTATTATAAAAATATTTCACAAGTTTAAATGAGCAATATAACCTGGGGGTGCTTGGCACAGTACCTAATATGTACAGCAGAATCTCCATAGATTACCACCTCCCTACACTGATCACCTCCTTAAGTAGACCTAATTTTCACAGACCAGACATGCACCACATGTGCTCAATGGCAGACTGACTTCTACGTACTCGGTACCTCTACAGGTTGTATCTTGCCCACCTGGACTGTGACACACAGCATTAATACGTAACTTGATAAGTTGAGTCCACTCTACACCAAGGGGTAGAAGGTGTGCACTTTGCCTCTTGGTTGTATTGCTTTTTCTAGTGTAAGTTCTTTTTTCATGTTTTATTATGATCACACAATTGGAATAGGCCTAATGTCCTATTGTTTATCACGTGTTTTGGAAGATATTTTTCAAAGTGAAGGAATGGTCTGAATTGTAGGTACATCCTACAATTACTGAAAAATTTTACAGTTAATTGAGACACGATGGTCCAAAGGAAAAAACTCAGAAAGCTGACACTGAAGGAAAAGGTTGGTCTTCTACATTTTCTGGAAAGCAGCAGCCAAAGAAAGACAGCAGAACATTTTGGTGTTAGCAAGACCACAGTTAGCAACATCCAAAAACAAAAACATGAGTACTTGGAGAGATATGGTAAGAAATGAAGAAACCTACAACGGAACAGGAGGAAAACATCCTTTGAAGAAGCCACATTAAGCTGGTTCAAACAAATGAGGGCAGTTAATGCCAGGACCTCCAGGCTGATGATCCAAGAAGTTGCTATAAAAATTTGCACAGGAGTTCAGGGTGGCTAATTTCCAAGCTTCAGGTGGTTTGCCGAGAAATTTAAACTGTAACACAAGATCTCCCAGAAAAATTTGTGTGGTGAATCCAATGAAGTTCCAGTCGAAGTTGTGGAAGAATTCATCACATGTCCCTGGACTTTGCCAGAGGCTTCAGAGATAATGACATCTTTAACTCCGATAAGCAGACTCTCTTTCAAGGTGATGCATGGCAGAAGCCTTGTCATGAGGGGTGACAGATGTAAGCGCAGAAAACTTTCCAAAGAACATTTCATAGTTCTCCTTTGTGCTAGCTCAACTGGTGAGAAACTAAAGCCCTTGGTGACTGGTAAATCAGGAAAGCCACATGTATATTCAAGAACCTGAAGCCTAAAGACCTCCCCATCACTTTGAAATCAAACAAATGCACCTGGATGACTGGTGTGCTACTGGAGGAGCAGGTAAGGGGTATCAATCTAGAAATGAAGAAGAAATGGTCTATTCTACTGATGGTAAACAACGGTCCTGGCCAGCCGCAAATCAATCATCTCACAAATATGACACTAAGATTTCTGCCATAAAACATAACCTCAAAACTCCAACCTCTTGACCAAGGCAACATCAAAACCTTTAAAATGCACTACTGAGCCCAGCTCCTAGAGTGGGTCATGACTGAAACACAAACCTGGTGCCTGCCTGTGGGGCACCTTCACCTGCTGCTTTAGTTAACACTCTGGACGCTGTCCTCAGGGTCAGTTCTGCTTGGAATACAGTTCAGCCAGAAATGACACAGCAGTGTTCCAAGAAAGCTGGATTTGTCACAACCCAAGAACATAACGTTTGGCCCCATCAGTCTATCTCCCATGGTAGAATTCAAACAGTTCATCTACTGATTTTGAAAGTTTTGTTGCAATGGATGATGAGGTGGCAACCTGTAATGAACGTGACCCAGAAATTTTCCAAGTGATACTGAGTACAAGTAAAAGTGGATGAAGCAGCTGATGAAGTGAAAGAAGCAAGTGACAATGACACAGAAACTGCAGACTCCAAAAGAAGAGGATGCCAGGCCTCTGATAATGTAGTTGAAGTCACCTGCTGTGGAAAATTGCCTAGGTACATTGAATGGTATAATCAGCATTAAGAGTGCTTTCTCCACTTAAGTTTGTAATAAGAATAAGAAACAAAGACTGACTCTTTTTTCAGAAAGAATACACCATGAGAAAATAGTGAATGTATTGTTTTGTATAATACTGTATATATAATTTTACTGTTTTGATTACATATTATTTCTTATGATATTCTCTAATAAAAGCTGGACAAGAAAATAAAGTACATGTATGTGTCACTACAGTAGGCTAGTTCCTTATGTTGACTACCTCTGTGTGTTGACCAGTTTGTTATAATAATCCCTTGGGTGGTCAACTTACAGAGGTTCTACCCCAGTTAGTTCTCAATACAGGACAGATGGTAGGGTTAAAAACAATGATAATGTTAGAAGAATGCAAGTAGTCATCAACATTAAAAAAGGAGAAAAAAACCTCTCACAGTCCTGTTCCTCATTGTGGAAATGCTGCTTTACAAAATCAAGATCAGGACTGAAGAAAGTATAATAAACACTAAGAGTAAGATAATGATAGGAACTACATAATGTGATAGGTAGATACAGCAGAGTTTACATAAGATTCAGACTCTCCTTTTGGTTGTTGTTAAATCTACAATCAGAAGAATATCAACAACATCCTTTCATCACGCAAGGTCCTGATATTCAGACTATCCTGGCTTTCTGAAAGGAACAATGAAAGCTACTGAGAAGAAAGAAGTAAACATGAATATTTGTTAATGTATCAATCTTCCAGTGTTTGATAAAGCAGAAAAGCAAACCAAACCAAAGTGATAATTATATATGTATGTGTAGGATTTCTTACTTTCTATGCTCTCTTTGGCCTAGATGCTTCCCCTCTTTCCTGCTGCCTGGCAAATGAAAAATGACTAAATCTATTTTCTTTCTTGCACTAAAAAAGAACTTGCAACTTTTTAGTAGCTCTAGTGAAAAGGCTTGGCGGAAGCTGGGATAGGAACTATTACATAATGTATGTGCTTCAAAAACAAGTTTTGAAAAGTTTAAAGACAAACAAACCATCAAGGCAATTCACAATGAAGTTTCAATACCCGTTTGTTATGGCATTGGACTCTCTGAAAATAAACATCATTAACTGCAGGCTGAACAGCACTTATCAGTCCAGCACTTTCTTCCACTTTCTTAATTTAATTAAAAATGAAAAGTTCTTAAACTTGGAAAAACTTACAGCAATTAAATCACGGTCTATTAATAACCGAAACTATAATGGTGAGCATTCAAAGGATCAAAAACTGAGAGATGGTTTGGCAGCTGCTACATGAGCTTGGAAAACTCTAATGAGAAAGGAATGACTATGGACATAGCAGCTCTGTTTAACTCATCTTTAAGTTGAAGTCTCCTTTGAACTACACGGTCTTCAACAGACTAAATCTGCTGGGAACTGCACGTGCTCAGCATTTGAAAGTTGTTTGTTTTTTTAACATTTTAAAAAATGTTAAACAAATACAATTTTAAACAACTTTAAACATATGGGAATAAATAGCATAATAAATAGCATATTCCCATTTGTTTAAAATGGGAATAAATAGCATATTTATTGTATGATTTATTTATTTATTCATAAGTTTAAAATGGGAATAAATAGCATATGAAATCTATCAGAGGGGCAGCGTCTGTGGCTCAGCAAGTATGGCACTGGGTCCATCTACTGAGGGTGGCGGGTTTGAACCTGGCCCAGGCCAAACTGGAACAAAAAAATAGTTGGGCGTTGTGGCGGGCGCCTGTAGTCCCAGCTACTCAGGAGGCTGAGGCAAAAGAATCACCTAAGCCCAGGAGCTAGAGGTTGCTGTGAGCTGTGATGCCACAGTACTCTACCAAGGGCAACAAAATGAGACTCTCTCTCTTAAAAAAAAAAATAAATAAATAAAAAGAAATCTATAAGATGATAGCACTTAAATCTTTCAACTTTGGACAATCAACAGCTTTTGACCATCTCTTATTTACTTGTAAAAGATTCCATAGCACAAAATGACAAACATGAGAGAAATTAAAGTTATTAAAGATTATTTTATCAAAAGAGAAAATTAAGTATTTCTATATTTAATTCAAGCTGGTGAAGGATTTTACCAAACATAGCTTGTCCTATATTTCTGGAGAGTACAAAAGAAAATGAGCTTTTTAGAATTTCCTACTCTAGATAACAGTTACTAATGTGGTAAGGATCAATCAATTAATGAAGCATTGAGTGCCTACAGCAACTCAACTTTACATGTAATCTAATTCTATTTAGAGAAATTTTCTCTTCCCTCCATGATTCCAGAAGGTGTTGGAGGTACACCCTAAAGTGCCTTTATAAATGTCTTCGTATAATTAAGTAAACTCAGAATTCTTTTCTTTCAAAAACCACTTTAAAAATTAGTAAGCTATTCTGTGATTACATCAAACCAGCCAAAGATGAAATGCCATATGGTCTTCATGTAATACTGCAAAAATATTTTAAAAGTTTTTAAAAAGTTATTTGTTTTCCCAGAATAAACCTCAGAAGAAAATACCTATATATAAAGTTCTTACTAATGAAGTCCATCTGTGCAACTGTAGCGACGTGAATCTTTACTTCTTTCTTTCCTCCAACGTGGCTTAGGTAATCCACTGTCCACTTGCTTGTACAGGCCCCCAAATCAATCCCTTCCAACACAAGAGGTTTTCTCTGTAAGTGGGCATAAAAGTACAAACAAAAAAATTCGTGAGACCCAACAATGTATCAGGAGCTATATTTGGCAACAAAGGGACAAAAACAAAATTGGATTCTCAATTTTAAGATATTCAAAGTCAAAGCTTTTAACTGTTCATGCTGTCACTAAAATAGGAAGAAGACCCATTTAATATACTTATAATAAAATTTTCACAACAGGAAAACAGCAATAAATGCCATCAATAGATAATAAAGAAATCTGAGCATTAACATATTTTCATATTATTTATGAAAAATGATTAAAAAGTATATTTTATAGTTAAATATTTGTTATAACTTTTTATTCTGATACCATTTCAAACTTACAAAAAAGTTGCAAGAACATTACAAAGAATTCCACATTCCTTTTGTTCTGATTCATTATTTGCCTTTTCACATTTTCTCTATTTGCTTTAACCTTTCTTTTCACTTTCAAAAGGACATATTATTAAACATAACTTATTTTTTCTGAATCATTTTAAGGTTAAATTGCTGATATCACGACCCTTTATCGCTAAAAACTTGAGTGTATTCCTGATAACATGAGTATTCTCTCATACAATCACAGAATTATCACTATTAACATTCACTTGATATTATCTAATCCACAGTCCATATTTAAGTTTCACTAATTGCTCTAAAAATTTTCTTTAGAGTTATTTTTTTCCCTGACCCAGCATTCAATCTGAGATGCCACACTGCGTTCAGTTGTCATGTCTCTTTTGATCTGGAACAGTTCCGCAGCCTTCTTCCATGACCTTGACATTTTTGAAGAATACAGGCCAGTTGCTTTGTAGAATGCCCTTCAATCTGTGTTCATCTAAAGTTTCTTGATAATTACATTCAAGTTATACATTGTTAGGAAAGAATGTGCCACAGAAGGAATGTTGTGGCCTTCTCAGAGTACTGCATTACAGGTAGCACATGATATTTGCCCCAGTACTTGTGATATTAACTTTGGTCAACTGGTAATTCCTGTCTGAATCAAGTAATACTATGAAGAATGCAAGAACTAGTAAATTTTTTTTTTTTTTTTTTTTTTTTGATCAACATGATTTAAATGTGCAGTGGAAGTTTCACCATAGGTTCAAGTGTGCTGCAATAAAAAAGGTCAAAAAACACTGACCTAGATTGTACATATTGAGGAATCTACCCATATTTTCTTCTAATACTTATATAGTTTCATTTCTTTACATTTTTCTGATTAATTTAGAATTTATTCGTGTGTGGTGTTAGACATAAATCTAATTTTATCATTTTCTAAATGACTATCTTGTTGTCCCAGTACCATTAGGGCAGTGAAATGACTCTGATACCATAATGATAGATACATTTCATTATAAATGTGCCTAAACCCCTAAAACATACAAAACATATACCAAAAGTAAACTCTTGCTTTGGGCAAAAATGATGTTTAAATGTAGGTTCATCAATTACAACAAATGTCCACTCTAGTGGGGCATGATGATAATGGAGGAGGCTATGCATATGAATGGGCAGGAAGTATCTGAGATATCGCCCTACTGTTTGCTCAATTTGATGTGAACCTAAAACTGCTCTAAAAAATACTCTATTTTTGTGTAAAAGGTATGCCAAAAAGTCACTTTTGCCCAAACGATTTTTGAAATGTCATGTTCTTTATATACTAAATTTCTGGGAGTAAATTTATATATACAGGTATATAAATTGTATATACTATAAGTATTTATATGTGTATATATAGGTATATAATATACATACATAATCTATAATACATATACATATATATCATACATATACATATATAACACACATATATGTAATATATCACATATATACACACAGAAAGAGAGAGAATTGATTTCTGGACTTTCAATTCTATTCTTCTGGTCTATAGCATTGATTTTGGAGTTACTAACACATGTTAAAAAATCTGTTAGGACTATACCCCCTCATACTTTTCCAGATAGGGTTTTTTTCCAATTTTGTTATTCATTTCTAGTTTTATTCCTAGTTTTACTTCTCTTTACAAACAAAGTGGTAATTTTCTATTTTATAAAACCTGTGGCTCAGTGAGTAGGGCACCAACCCCATATACCAAGGGTGGTGGGTTCAAACCCAACCCCGGCTAAACAGCAACAAAAAATAGCAGGGCGTTGTGGCGGGCACCTGTGGTCCCAGCTGCTGGGCAGGCTGAGGCAAGAGAATCGCCTAGGCCCAGGAGCTGGAGGTTGCTGTGGGCTGTGATGGCACAGCACTGTACCGAGGGCAATAGAGTGAGACTCTGTCTCTACCAAACCCCCCCCCCAAAAAAAAAAACTTAGTTATCCTTTCTTTATAACGTATGTCTTCTTTGGAAGGATTAGATTACAAAATATCTTTTGTTGTGTATCTTATAAACCAAGGGTTCTCAACCTGTGGGTTGCAACCCCTTTCACAGAGGTCACCTAAATATATCCTGCATATCAGATATTTACATTACCATTCATAACAGTAGCAAAATTACAGTTATAAAGTAGCAAAGAAAATAATTTTATGGTTGGGGGTCACCACAACATGAGGAACTGTATTAAAGGGTCAGGGCATTAGGAAGGTTGAGAACCACTGTATAAACCATTCCCACATACATCAATTTCACAACACTGCCCTGTAGGCATCTTACAACTCACACATCCTGAGATGTGTTCATGGGTAGGAAGAGCCAAGAACAATCCATTTAGTAATAGTTCCCAAAATACATGAAGGCTTGAATCCTCTCTTGTAGGTTGCTAACTGCCAAAAGACAAGACTTCATCCCTGAATTCTGTAATACTCAGAAACTGTAGTTCTATGATCAACCACCCTATGGATGTATCAAGTAAGAAAGCTGCTGTGTGTGTTTGTGTTTTTCCTACCATAAACAGATTTACTGTAACCATGTAGTTTTTTTTTTCTTTAAATACCTACTGGGCTATTTATTCTATTTTTCTTAACTCTGCAACTCCCTTGCAAAGTACTTTAAGTAAAAACACTTTTTGTTCTATTAATATTTCTATTTGTTTTATTAATATTGTGAATTTTCTGACTCGGCACCTGTAGCTCAGTGGCTAGGGCGCCCGCCACATACACCAGAGCTAGGGGGTTTGAATCCAGCCTGGGCCTGCCAAACAACAACGACAACTACAGCCAAAAAAATAGCTGGGTGTTGTGGCGGGCGCCTGTAGTCCCAGCTACTAGGGAGGCTGAGGCAAGAGAATCGCTTAAGTCCAAGGGTTGGAGGTTGCTATGAGCTGTGACGCCACAGCACTCTACGGAGGGCGACACAGTGAGATTGTCTCCAAAAAAAAAAAGAAAAAAAAAATTGTGAGTTTTCTTTTAAAGAATTAAGCTTCGAATTATACATTTAAAAGACTCCAACAACCGAACTAGAACCAGGTTAGTTAAAAATCCAAGACCAGAGGAAATGTCCCGGGAAAATCCCATTGCTTTCCCTGTTGGCTCAGGGGAGTTAAAAATAGCGCATCCAAATCCATTAAGTCAGAGTAGACTGACAGGTGCGGTCTGCACCACTAAGGGAGTTCGCGAATCCTGCACTAAACTTTTAGAAACCAGGCAGAAAACCCGGAGGCAGGGCTAATGGGCAAGGGTGGAGGGGACCTGCCTCTGTTGCCATAAGGTCTTTAACAGAGTGCTCTCTGCAAGGCTACACTTCACAGCGAGTAAAGCGCTTAGGCAAAATGCCTCGCGCACTCAGCTCTCCACGGTCATCTTCCTCCCCAGAAAAGTGTTTTCTCCCTAATTTTTAGTAGATGATCCAGTCGACATCTCCCATGTGCCCTCTCTTGGGGTCGCTAACCCACACCTTGGGTCTTAAGAAACCACTTCGGCAGAGAGGGGTCTCCCGCAGATTCCTCCGGTTTGGCCTCCCGCTAGAGCCTCACCTGTGGATAGAGGTGTTGCATGAACTGCTCCCGCGAAACACCCTCCAGCCGGGGTACCAGGAGGGGCTGCCCCGCCATGCTTGCTCAAGCCCGCCCTCTTTCCGGGTCTCGGAGCTCCGGCTCCAGCACGTTCGTCAGCGTGCGATCCTCCCGGAAACACGACCGTGGGAGAAAAGGTCCCTGAGAGCAGAGGACTCGAGAGTGGCTGGTTCCCGGCGCGCGGCGGAGAGCCAAATAGCCTCTGCATGGGCTGCGTGAAGAGCCAGGGTGAGGCGGACTTACCAGAGGTGGCAGCAGCAGGCCAGAGTTGCTCTCCAGACGCTTCTCCTACACCTCTGAAGTGGTTCCCCATCGACTTCCTTTCGATAGAGCACAGAGGGGGGGTGAAAGGTCATGAAAATGGCGCTGGCCTCTCGTCTGCTGCCTAAATTGCTTCTCTCTCGGTCGCTGCACCGAGGGGCCACTTGGTCCTGTACTACCAGCGGGGTGAGGCTGCCACTGGCCAGGTATTGCTGCCTTTGCCGCCGCCGCCTCAGCTCGGAAGCGTTCCCGTTTCCCCGAAGCACTTGGGCCACAGCGGCCTCTGCACAGTCCGCCCGATGCCTCCAGCGGCCGGGGTTCAACCCTACGCGACTCCCCGCGGCCCTTGCTTCTTTCCCTGTGGGCCCCCAGCGCAGCTACAGCACCGAGGAGCAGCCCCAGCAGCGCCAGAAAACCAAGATGATCATTCTGGGATTCTCCAACCCCATCAACTGGGTTCGGACTCGAATTTACGCTTTCCTTATTTGGGCCTATTTCGACAAAGAGTTTAGCATCGCAGAGTTCTCTGAAGGGGCAAAGCAGGTTTGTTTATTTCCTTGGTTGACCTGAGAAGACATTCAACTGTTACACGCAGAATTGTTTAGCGGTGAAATTTCTTCAACAAAGTGATCAAACATGGGAAGTAGTGACTTAAAGTAAGCTTCTGGGTGTGTTTTTGCACGGCCCCTGAAGAAGGGTTTCATTTAGAAACAAGGATGAAGTCCTTCATTTACTTTTTTCACTCTCTACAGGTTTTGAATCAGACAGAAATGGATTCAAAGCCTATTTCGGCCACTGAAAAGCTATACGGCCTTATCTTTTATGAGCCTGATTTTCCAAATATGCAAAATGGGGAAGATAGTGCCTGGAACAAAATAGGCATTTCATAAATGGTAAATAAATTAATGAGCGGATAAGATTGAAGAATAATAGGATAACATTTTCAAAGTGCCATGGTATCATCTCCTGCCAGCAATTTTACATTCTTCCTCTTCAACTCCAGTACTTCTAAAAAAATAACTTGGAGATTTTTACCTTTTCAAAGAATTTGCTTTGACTACCTGGTGGCTTGTACGTGCACAGCACCTGCACACTAAGAATACTTAGCCATTGGTGACTTATACCCCTGACTCTTGTCGGTCACGTTTTTGTGTCTGAATGGCTGATGACACTGCCTTACCCTTGCCACACAATGGTCACTTTGGATCCTAAGATTATTTGCAGATTGTATGTTTACATGCTTTTTTTCTATGGTAAAGGGCCAACTATACCTTTCTTTTGACCTTCCTCGTGTGTTATTTCCAAACATTGCAGAACTATTTATAAACAATAGTCATAATTTATTTTCCAGTTCATCTACATTTACCTTAAAATTGCACCATCAGTGTATCATTTTTCAGTGTTTACTTAGCAATACTGTAAAATTTTACTACTGTAGTACTACTACAACAGTACTACTGAACTAGTATTGATATTTTTACTCTTTATTTAAGATTATTCCCATAATTATTTGTAAATATATGAATTGTAAGGTAAATGGG
Source organism: Loris lydekkerianus (assembly GCA_963574355.1). Taxonomy (NCBI): domain Eukaryota; kingdom Metazoa; phylum Chordata; class Mammalia; order Primates; family Lorisidae; genus Loris; species Loris lydekkerianus. Next base: position 7,771 of record CAUYPK010142044.1, on the reverse strand, counting down.
CAGGGGGTAGTCTTCTCATACCCCTAATCCTAGCACTGTGGGAGGCCGAGGCAGGTGGAATGCTTGAGCTTGGGAGTTAGAGACCAGCCTGAGCAAGAGTGAGATCCCATCTCTACTCAAAATAGGAAAACTAGCTGGGCATTGTGGCAGGTGCCCATAGTCCCACCTATTCAGGAGCTGAGGCAAGAGGATTGCCTGAGCTCAAGAGATTAAGGTTGTGGTGAGCTTTGATGATGCCTTGGTACTCTAACCAGGGCAATAGAGTGAGACTCTGTGTCAACAAATAAAAACATTGTAAGTTAAATGTTTTCAGTTGTGTGTAATCAGTATTAATATTAACTCCTGTTTCCTGCATCCCTGAGACAACTCTTGACTATACATGTATTTATATGAAAATTAAAAATCAAGGGCCGGGCACAGTGGCTCACAACTGTAATTCCAGCACTTGGGAGGTCAAGATGAGTGGATTTTCTGAGCTCACTCATTGTAGAACAGAGTGAGACCTTGTCTCTAAAAATAGCTGGACATTGTTGCTGGCACCTGTAGTCCCAGCTACTTGGGAGGCTGAGGCAAGAGAATTGCTTAAGTTAAGGAGTTTGAGGTTGCTGTGAGCTATGAGGCCATGGCATTCTACCCAGGGTGACAAAATGAGACTCTGTCTCAAAAAAAAGAAAAAATTAAAAAGCAAAAAGCAACTTACCTAACTCAGCATAATAATTAAGGGATAAGCCTCTGCTCACATCAATTGTCAAAATCTTTTGTTCATGCAGAGGTAAATTGGTGTGATCCTATTATTCTCTACAATACCTGCTTATGGCATGAGCTTGTCCACCTTATAACACATGTGTGACTGTACCAACTTATTTAAGGTCAACAAGGAAAGGAGATCATCTCCCCAACATGGGCAGGAATCAGACCTCTATCCCTGTTTACTCTCAACATAGGAGCAGAGAGCACTTTTTGGTTCACTCTTGGATCCTAATAGGCCTCCACTTGTTAGCTATTTTAGCCTTCTCTCTACTTGCAGTATTTCCACCCCTTAATCGGCCAATCTGTATTTACTTTTGCTTTGCATACTTCAGTTTTTGTGCAGTTAACCTCTCTGACTTCCAAAAAGAATCCCTAGAGTCTTTTGTGGCAAATATTTAATGATTCCCTTAAACTAGCAGTTACTGAACATACAATTCAGATCAAGCAAATTCTTTGATACCTAAGATTTGTTGGCCAAATCTTCTCCCCCAAAACCTCCTTCTAACTGTCCTGATGTAACTGTACCTTCCCTTCTGAGCATAAATCTAGGGTTTAGTAATAATTTGATGCAAAAACATCAGCTAGTTTATCTAACTCTGTGGGCTTCACTTCTCCTTTCTCTTTAGGCTCATCTGCCAGCAATAAAATGTTATCTTAGGTTGTGGATATCAGGTCATATCCATTAGGATTTTTATTTTTTAATCCTAGAACATGAAACATAAACATACCTTCTTTATAGGTGATGAAACCAAGCACCAGAAAGGTGAAATTGTTACCTCAAGGATGCATAGCTAGTAAGTGCCAAACTGCACTGGTCTTGGTCCTCCAGAGTCGTTGGAGATTGGAGATGGTTAAATACAAGCTAGGCAAGCCTTTTATTCATCACATGAGCCAGAGGAATAGGATGCTTAATGCCATATAAGCCTTATGTTAGCTCTTCAGACCCTGACATATATTCCTTATTACTGCCATCAAACTATATGATTTAAAATATCTTGTACATTTTAGCCTATCCTATGGGAAAAAAGGCTATCTTCTAGAAACCTCTGGAGGTGGAACACATCTTTGTATTAAAGGCCTTACCAGGGCAGCCTCTTGATGGTTTGTTATTATCTTTTAGGATAATTTGCTTAGGTGTGATCATCTGTGGCCACACAAACTAGAGTTTAATGGTAGAATCTCAACATGATGGCTAATTATTCAAATTACAATCCATCTGCACATGAAGGCCTACCAAAATATTTAGTCTCTCCGAGCCCCGAATGCCTTTAAAGTGTTTGCAAAGAGTCCTTGAATCCATTTTGGCGTGTACATATTCTCAAAATTCAAGTTTATTACTATGTTAGTGTCCTAGGGTTGCCATAACAATATACCACACACTGGGAACAACCAAAACTTCAATATCAGGGTGCAGAAAGGTTGGTTCCTCCTGAGGCCTACATCCTTGGCTTCCAGATGGCCATCTTCTTACTGCATTCTTGCATGGTTTTTCTTGTGCACTGATGCCTCTGGTGCCTCTTGGTGTGTTCACATTTCCTTTTCTTATGAGAAGACCAGTCATACTAGATTTAGGGCACACCCTAATGACCTCATTTTAACTTAATCATCTCTTTAAAGGTCCTATCTTCAAGGTACGGGAGGTTAGAGCTTCGCCATAATGTTTTTGGAGAAATGAGGGCATGATTCAGCCCATAACAATTATGCAGTATTCTCTGTCTGATGAGCCTGTGCACCCCCCTGCTGCCAGTTCTTCAGATTTCAGCTTAGATCCTCCCAGACTAAATTAGGTGGCTTTTCTGTGTGCTCCCATGGCTGGGCATGGTGCCTCACACCTATAATACTAGTAGTAATTGAGTTGACTGCTAATTAAGCACTCACTCTCAGGGAAATGATAGTGTGTGGTGTCCGTAGTAGATGCCTCAATAAAAATCCTTTTTTCCTTTAAAATAAGGAAGTAAACAATCATCCCACTGTCATGACCCACCTTATTTTAAAAGTAGATGAGAAGACCCTAAGAAAAGCCAACCAACTTTGAAAGAGTCATTCCTAGTGTTGCTGTATTAGTATTTGATATTGTTTATCACCTTTACCATGAAATAGTCTCTGTTACACCTAACCATTTAACTGTGAGCATTGTATGGTATTTTGCCCAGGTAGTTTGAAATAATAATTGCCACAATGTTCTCACTTTTTTTAAAGGCTTTTGCTCATGTATCCAAGTTGCTGTCACAGTGTAAATTTGATCTATTGGAAGAACTTGTGGCCAAAGAGGTAAAGCATACTTTTAAGTTTCTTTTAAAAATAAATGCATTGCTCCCTTGCAATAGAATGATATATATTCTCTTTATTTATACTTGAAAATAGTGTGTGTGCCAGCAGCCAAAGTAGAATCTGTGTATCTATCCTTATGAGTACTCTGGGCCATATAAAAGCATGGAGAATGATTCATTCCATGTAAGGCCTAGTAAGTAAATATGTCTTTCAGTTGCTATTATGCAGAATGCAGGAATTTTCTAGGTAAATATTTCAACATTTCAGCCTTACTTTTGAAGAGATACTTGTCAGTCTTGCTTTTGAGGATGGGTAAATATGGCAGTAAATTTAAAAATAGATGTAGAAAAATTTATTACATGATAAATATCACTTCTTGAAAGATTTCGAAAACTGAATTGGTGAACTAGTGGTTTGCTTTTTCCAAACTTAGGTGCTGCATGTATTGAAAGAAAAGGTTACTTCACTCCCTGACAACCATAAAAATGCCCTTGCTGCTGACGTAGATGAAATTGTATATACATCAACAGGTGACATCTCCATTTACTATGATGAGAAAGGTAAAGCTAGAGCATAGTCAAATTTAAATGGTCCTGTTGTCCTAATAAGCTAAAGTAGTGAATAATCACAGAATAGTGGGTTTTTGTCTGTACAGGTGGGTATGAGAGAATTTAAAGAAAGTGATGTACTTATTTTTTGAAGACCTAGCTGTGAAAGAGTTAATAGATATTAATAGTTCTTTATGCCTATCTGGAACTTTTCCCTACTACTATATAATTCACAGGAGAGAATACCAGTCACTTATGTTGATGAAAATAGTCTGTTTAGGATGACCTATTTCCATGTCTCAATTTGAAAATATTTATGTCTTAGATTTCCTAAATGGAGGGAAACAAATAAGTATTTTGAATTTCCAGCTGCACTTTGTATGGAAAGAGTAAAGAGTAAAAGAAAATCAAAGTAGATAATGTCAGCTAAAGACTGATTTGAAAATGAGATTAATTGCAGGACTCCTAAATCGAATTTATTTGAGAATAATGAAAAAGTTAGAGCAAAATTTAATGGTTATGTAGTTCTTCTCCTTGATCAGTGTATATCTTTTCCAGATAGCATTCCTGAAAATTCACTGATGATTTATTCCTTCCATATGTACACTCGGCTCTCTGTATTGATAGGTTTTGCATTCTTGGATTCAACACCTTGGATCAGTGATACTTGGCGAGAAAAAGGATAGTTGCATCTGTACTTAATATGTACAGATTTTTTTCTTTCATTATTCCTTAAGCAATGCAGTGTAACAACTATTCATACAGCATTTGCATTGTATTGGGCATTATAAGTAATGTAAAGATGATTTCTAGTATACTGGAAGGTATGGGTTATGTAAGTACTATACCATTGTATATGTGGGACTGGAGCATCTGTGGATTTTGGTGTCTTCTGTGGATATTAAAAGACAGCTATATTCGCATTTCATAGGTATTATGTTGCCAGCCATATGGGAAATGTAGCCTACGCTTACGTACTTCCCAAGGCATTTTTTTTTAATTTCAAAATATTAAAGGGGTGCAAATGTCTTGTTACATGTATACCCTGTATAAGGCTTAAGTCCAAGCTTTTAGTGTACTCATCAGCAGAATAGTGTTCATTATACCCAATAGGTAAGTTTTTACCCCTTGGTATCTAAGCAGTACATTGACCACACCTCTTTTCCCCTTGATGGTTTCTAATTTTTTTTATGTTTCTTTGTGCCTGTGTGTGCCATTGTTCAGCTCCAGTTATTAGTACATGGGGTATTAATTTTTCCATTCTTGAGATACTTCACCTAGGATAATGGTCTCTGGTTCCATCCAACTTGCTGCAAAAGACTCTTAATGGTTAGAAAATTTTCCATGGAAATCTTAGTTTGAAACATTTGTAAAGGTATTTTTAGTGATAAGTATTTTATCCTTCCCTAATATTTCAAATTGCACCTTAGTACTATGGTCACTAACTGATTTTTATACAAGAAGTTGTCGGAATCTCCAGGCACAGCAAAGTGAATTAGGGTAGAATAAAAGGCTATATTCTTTTGGGAAGTTGGAGTTAAAGTCATTTTTTTCTTCCTTATTTTAGGTTTAACAACATATTCTCATAAAATTATTATAATTTTAGAAAATGCCACAAACTGGGCAGCACCTGTGGCTCAGTGGGTAGGGCACCAGCCCCATATACTGAGGGTGGCGGGTTGAAACCCGGCCCCGGCCGAAATGCAACAACAAAAAAATAGACGGGCATTGTGGTGGGCGCTTGTAGTCCCAGCTACTTGGGAGGTTGAGGCAAGAGAATCGCCTAAGCCCAGGAGTTGGAGTTGCTGTGAGCTGTGTGATGCCACGGCACTCTACTGAGGGTGAGAAAGTGAGACTCTGTCTCTACAAAAAAAAAAAAAAAAAAAGAAGAAGAAAATGCTACAAATTGAAAGTAATCCACCAAGTATACTTAGCAAAGTATGTGCTCAGTAAAGAGTAGCATTGTTACTGAGATTCAGAGAAGAGGACAAGCATGCCATAAATCCTAAGAGATTGTCTAAAAGTAAGAAAGTATGAATACAGGAGTTGTACATTGGACCAGCATAAGCACAAGTTTTAACCTGTAACTACTGTGTAACTACTGCTAATTGCTGATTTTATTTTGGATATATGGATGATGGATTATCGTTATTTGTATTTGTATGTGTGTGTTTTTTTCTCTAAGGAAGGAAGTTTGTTAATATCCTGATGTGCTTTTGGTATCTAACCAGTGCCAACATCCCCAATGAAACTTTAAGAGGAGCCAGTGTATTCCAGGTTAAGTTGGGAGATCAGAATGTGGAAACTAAACAACTTCTTAGTGCAAGCTATGAGTAAGTGTAATCACATTTCATTGTTTCCTTTCTTTAGAAAATGGAAGGTAGTGTAAAAGTATAGAAACTAAAGGGATTTTTGGAAGAAAAGAATTGAAATTTGACACCTTATGTATGAAAAGGTCATAAAGACTAACCTGGATATGAAAGAGGAGGTAAGAAATTAGAAAGAGATAATGTTCCTGAGTTTAATTAAGTGGTGGTTCAGCTGTCTCTTGCTGTATAGCAAACCACTTCACAACTCAGTGGCTTCAGACAGCCATTTATTTTGCCTGCTGTTTGTCTGTGCAGGAGTTTCGGATAGGCTGAGTTGTGGGTTTTCTCTGCTTCACCTGGCATCTGCTGGAGTGTCACAGCTGGAGGGTTTGTTTTCACGGTGACTTCTTCACTCACTCGTGTGGCACCTGGCTGCTCCTTGGCTTTTCCACTGTGTCTCACTCTCTGGGATCTCTCCTTGTGGACAAGTCACATAAATTTACATGGTGGTTGGATTCTAAGAGGCAGAAAATGGAAGCTGCTAGACCAGGAAAGGGCTATGCCCACAACTGCCACCATAGTTTTATTAGTGACGGCAGTCACAGGGCCTGCACAGTTAAAGGGTGTGGAGTGACTCCACCGGTTTATGAGGTAACAAATAGCAGAGCCCCTTGTAAAAGAGCATGTGGGACAGTTGTGGCCATCTTTTGAAACTAAAATCTGCCATAATTGGCAAATGACCATTCGTTCGGTAGACAGCTACTGATCATCTGTGTTCGAAGTACTCTGGTAGGGTTCAGAGATAAAATTAAAGGGATTTTGACCTTACGGACATACTGCATAGTTGGGAGTTAAATTACTTAAAAGGGGCATTATATTGCATTTTGTGTTTTTGTGATGACAAAATTTAGAACAGTGAACTGGAGCAAGTCAGTAGAGACATAATTTAATATTTAAAAGAGAATACTGTAATTATGTTGCTAAGGTTATACAAAATTTTCTTTAAAATGATAAATTCCAAAAATGTCCTAAGAAAGAATATGTAATCTGTTTCCCTAAGATAAAGGAGAATTATATCCTCGTCTTTTGAGTCTTCTTAAAAGAAATGTTATTTTTCAATTTTGCTTTTCTTTGTAATTACCCAAAATATATATTTAAATACTTAATTTAAATCTACTAAATTGTTTTTTTAAGATATCATTTATAATTAAAGATCACTGTCATCAGTACTAAATTTTGTCCCTTCTGATATTCCTTACTAAAACCAGGGGCAGCTCATGAACACTGTCATTTTCACAATTAATTTAATGTATCTAAACCAAATTCCACTATTTTTAAACTGGTAACAGTGTTGAAAAACTTTTCTTCCTGTATATTAGTCATACATATGTTTGAAATGCTATTTGCATCACCCAAGTCCAATTTATTTCTCCTCATATTAGCTAGCACTTAAATAGAGTAATAGCCAAGTTTCTCTCAGACTGGCAGATGCTGAATGTAGATTAGTTTATTAAAAATACTCAGTTGAGGACGGTCCGAGACATCACCACCAAGCTGGGAACCTGGGAGATGGCCGAGACTGACCCCAAGACCATGCAGAATCTGGCCTCGGTGGTACAGACCCTCCTGCAGCAGATGCAAGATAAAATTTCAGACCATGTCCGACCAGATCATTGGAAGAATTGATGATATGAGTAGGCACATTGATGATCTGGAGAAAAACGTCACAGACCTCATGACATAGGCTGGAGCGGAAGAACTGGAAGGTGAAAGCAAGATACCTGCCTCACAAAAGAGTTGAAGGTTGCTAACTTACACTGAAATCTGGAGCACCCTTTGTTCCAAGCCAAGAGAATATTGAATGGCTTTTTGCAACTAACTACTATGTGTAGA